>PVJA010007637.1:0-10403 GCA_004027025.1 Myocastor coypus
AGCCAGGCCTTCCCCGGGGCACAGGCCCACTTCTACACACAAGCACTGATATTTAATTGATTATGTAACAGCCTCAAAGCAATTGCAGTCAGGGCATTGAAAAGGTAATTTTTTTCTTCTCTGGCCTGGCCTGCCAGACCTCCCCACTGAGACAAGGCTATCCTGTCTGAGTGGTAACTGTGTCTTGGTCCTGTTACAGTGCAGCCCCTGTACTTGCTAGGAACCCCTTCAGATCTCCTAGGTGCAACAACTTGCCATGGGGACATAGCACTAGTAAAACAGACACAGGTTAGCCTAAGAACAAGCCTGGACAGGAGCCTGCTCAGCTCTCAGTCCAGGTCTCAGACCTGAGCAGGAGTTCTTCCACCCTTTCAGCTTGGGAATGGAATACCAAAAACAGTCTTGGCCTTTAGGGATCAGGGCCACAAAGGCAGAGACCACATGTGATTCTTTTTTTTTTTTTTTTTTTTTTTTTTTTTTTTTTTTTTTTTTTTTGTCTTTTTGAGTCAGGGTCTCAGTATGCAGTTGAGGCTGGCCTTGAGCTCACTTTGGTAGCCCAGGCTGGTCTTGAACTCTCACCAATCCTCCTGCCTCAGCCTCCCAAGTGTTGGGATTACAGGCGTGCGCCACCACGCCCGGCCCCACATGTGATTCTGAAGCCAAAGTTAGTGGGTGCCAGGTGGTTACCCCCCTGGCCTTCACTTTCCTCTTTCATGCAACAGGCATGATCTCATTTGGGACACCTGGGTGTTCACTCCCTATCACCCGGCACATTGTAGGAGCTCAGAGAGCCCAGAGGTGAACATCAGAATCGAAGTAAACACAGCTCATCCTCAACTGCCAATAAGTAGGCAATTATGGGATCACAGCTTCCAGCTCAGCAAGGCCTGGAGTTCAGGGACTGGCAGGAGCAGTGTGTGGCACGGGACCAGTGCTTGGTGAGTTCCTGGAGGATGGCTGCTAAGGCATGAGCTGTGCACATGCTCTGTAGGAGCAGAGTGCAGGCCTGGGAGCCAGGGGACTGGAGCAGCACAGGAGACCTGGACCTGACAGCTCTTACCCAGCTGCCTCTCACAGAGACTCTTGATGAGCTGAGCTGTGTTCCATGCAGGAAGAGAGGAAGCGAGCAGAACTCAGGACCTAGAGAGCGTATTTCCAAAGACACTGGGGCCAGCTATTGCTGCTACTCCTAGAACACCCCACAGAAGCTCATCTCCCTGGAAGTTGCTCTAAATATTTTTTTGTGAAGTCATTTGTTTCCATCTTCTGGATATGCACTCTCAGTTGAACCATTTTACAAATGAGAAAATTGAGACGTAGGAGTGAAAGTCTCAGGGCAAACAGCACATGGGGTGAAAGGCCACCGCCCTTCTCTAGCAGTCCAGGGGGGAGTCCTCGTGCATGGAAACCCGAAGCATGACCTCATGAGAGGTGAGCGCAGTGCAGAGGCCTTCTGGGATCCTTGGGAGGGGTTTGAGCAGGACACTGCAGCTAGTGGAGAATGCGTGGAAAACTTCATTCCCACAGTGAACTAAAGAAATTGGGGCTGGAAGCAAGGGTCACAAGGCAGACAAGAGTCACAGGGAGGGGGATCATAAAGGAGGCAGCTTCCACAGGCATCCCTTTGTGGCACAGGAAGCTCCACCCTGAACCCATGAACCTGGAACAACCCATGTTGCAGCCTGTCAGACCCTTCACAGCCATCAGAACGCAAGCCCGCCTCAGGAAGTGGAAGTTCTAGTGCCCGCTGTGCAGGTGGGCTCACTGAGCCCCTGTGCTTGCTGCATGACTGGCATCTGGCAGACACTGGGCTCAGTCCCAGATCCTGTAAGTGTAAATGCTCTGATCTACACACTGCCCTCCTCCCTCGGCTGTACCCTCTTGACAGGTCTTGTCTGTCTGATCCACCCAGTAGATGATAAGCCCCGAATAATACATGCGGAATGAATAAGTGAGTGCCAGTGTGCTGGTGCCTTCTGGCCCCAAATGGTGCTCAGGTTATAACACGAGGAGGATGACCCTTTCCGGCTCCTCCATCAGTCTAGGGCGGATTCCCGATACACAGAGAAGTGGGGAGGTGAATTCATGAAAGGCAAGGGTAGTGAAGGGGGCGGTACTCCCCACTACACTACCTGGCCCGGCTCCTCAGCTTCTCTTACTCCCAGGAAGGTGAGGATTGCCAACCCAGGTGATGGGAAGGACCAGGAGCTCCTCTGAGAAAGTGCTGGGTGACTCCAAAAAGGGGTCCTTTCACTAAGACAAACCTATTAGGGAATGAAAGCACAAGATACCCTGCGTTCCTCAAGTTTGGGGAAATCTCACTCCCCCAGGACTGCTGACTGCTGTTCTGGAGGAAGCGGAGATGACTCGGAAACCCATCTCTGGTAGAATACAAATGGTGGAAGTGCTGTTTCCAAAGCATTTTAAAAATAAGAATATATATATATATATATATATATATATATATATATATATGGAGAGTAAGACAGATGGATGGGGTATTCAGCAAAGTATTTTTAATCCTGGAGTCAGGATTATGTAAGGATGGGAAGAGAAATGAGAAGGCAGGTGGTGAGTCATCCGCAGCAGGCAGGGAAGCGAGTCAGGCCCGCACCGCCTTTCACGCTCTGTTAGCATCTGCAGGTGCCAAGACCCGCAGGGCCACGGCCAGGAGGCAAGAAAGGTGGGCCCAGGGGCAGAGGAGAGCTGCAGTGTGGGTGGCTCAGGGGCAGACTTTTGGAAGGTGGTGGCAGGTTTTGCAGGAAGGGGAGGAATGGGTAGGGCCCAGCCAGGCCCAGCTACCAAAGCTGCATCTTGGAAACACTTGTAGATTTCCAGGAAATTGGAAAAGGCCTTGGAGATATTTTCGAGTGAGTTCTTGGCTCTGCACTGCAGATTCCCTGTCATCTTTGCCTTCCTGTTATTTGCTGAAGTGGGAGAATGGTGAAGGCACCGCATGGAGCACAGGCTGAGACCACCTTGGGGCTACCAGCCCAAGGGCCCCCCGCCAGGTTGGCAGAGCCCTGGCTGAGCTGGCAGGCCTACGTGAAGGCACAAAGCCTTGCACTGGGACATCAGGAAGTGCTTCTCGACTGCACAGGGCAGAGCTAGAGATGGGCAAAGAGGGAGGCTGGGGCTATCTGTTCCAGAGAACTTCTGGAAAAGCACCTACTGGCTGGGGGAGTTGCACTGTCATCTGCCTGAGGTTGGGGACAGGATGGGCCGGCCCACTGGAGCTCCCACTCCTGCTGGAATTCTTGCACTCTGGATGCATTACTGCTCAAGCTACCCACACCTGCCTTAGAGGCAGCCCACCTTCAGCAAAAGAATGCCTGTGATGCCTCTGCCCACCACTGCCCACAGCTACTCTTCCCTGAGAGTTCCCACAGGTCCAGGCAAAGCACTTCACTTAGTTTATTGCACATACTAGCCATCATACTGAATACAGGCCATTGTTCCCACTTTATAGATGAGAAAATAGAGCTGTAGGGTCCATTGAAAATTGAGATTTTAACCCAGCTTGGGGTGCTTCAAATCTCACTGCCTTAGCCTCGGCAGCATAGACCTCCAATCCTACAGGCTTTACTCCTCCACAGATGGGACCCTCCCCAGAACTTGAACCCTTATTCTTTTAGCAGAGGCCAAGTTTGGCCAAGCAGGACAGATATCCTCCCCAAAAGGATGGCTACCAGTCCCAGGAACTGCTTTATTCATCTCTGAGCTGTTGCACAGGCAAAGCAAGAATGCAGACCTCACCCCACCCCAAGCCAACCAGGACTGAGGCAGCTTGTGGCACCATCCGGGCCTTCTCTGTGAGGTTCCTGGGAGCCCAGTGGGATGGGGCCTATGCACTTTAGAGTGGCCTTTGCTACCGAAAGCTGATGCTGTTTGCTTCTAAGTGAGTGAAGCTTTCCTTTGTACGATCCTCATCGGAAGGTACCAGAGGGAAGCCTCATAGGAGGATGAGTGTGAGGTGAGGTCAGGGAGTAGCCTGGCTCCTGCAGTGACCCAGGCTGCCCTCTGGGCCTATTTCATACTGCTGAGAGAGCAGACAGCTTCAGGCAGTGCAGGACAGGTCAGGCTGCTAATGGAAAGAGTCCAGGAAGGGTCTATGAAGAGGAGCTGAGACCTCAAGTCACCCTGGCAGGTGTTTGAGCTATCAACACAGAAGAGCATTTCTGGAAGCTCAGGTGCTCAAGCAGACTCATTAGTCAGAACCCATCACACAGTGAAAGAGAAAGAGTGCAGGTGCTTGAGAGGAGAGGTGCATTATAGTTTGGGCTGTGGGCATTTAGGTGGTCTTGGAGCGTCCTCAGGACAGATCGTCTAGAAAGTATACTTTTTAGTTGTCATTGTTTGCCCACTATGCCTGTCAGGTTACCCACTAGTGGGATAAAGCATAAGTTGACCTTATCAAGTAGATTAAAGCACAAACTATTTGCATATGTTTGAAGTTTAGAGATACAGTGCCCAAGAAATACTGCTATTTCTTCAAGGGTGGAAATTTGAAATTTGTAGATTTATAGTACTGGAGGAAAAACATGGGCCAAACATATGAACTTGCCATATTGTTAAAACTCTTGGGAAATTAGGAGTGAGGAGCTGGGAAAGTAAAACAAGCCTAGGGGTAAAAAAAAAAAAAAAAAAAAAAAAAAAAGGCATTCTAACCTTGATTGTGTCTTGAAGCTGCAGTTTTCCTAAAATTATAATTTTAAAATTACAATTTATTTGTCTTCCTTCTACCTGACTGTATTTCTTCTATCCTACCTCAGTCAGTCAGATGCAAAGACCAGAAGGAAAAGTGACAAGTGATAGAGAAAGATCATGGCAGAGAACCGGCCCAGCATGAACAAAGAGAGGCTGAGGTCACAGAGGCTAGAGGGCTGTGGAGACAGGCAAGTAAACCCCAGACAGACAGAGTCTGCCCCACTGCCAAGGCGTGTGGAGCCTCCAGGCAGTGTTCTAGGGGCTGAGGTCACAGGAGTGAAACAGAGTCTGCCTTCCACAGCTTCCTTTCTACAGAAGGAAGGGGCAGCAGAGATGCAGAGACACAGGGGAAAACCCCACACAGAGCAATCCCAGGTAGCAATGAGGCAGTAAAGTGGGATGATGTTGTGGCAAAACTGAGCATCCAGGGCACGCAGACACGGGGGAAGAGGTAGAAACCATCGTAGGATCATTTGGTAGACCAAGGGGGAGGACCTGAAGGAGGAGAAGAGAAATGATGCCTGAAACCAGGAGATGTAGAGGCCATGAGAGAAATGCTGTTGGTTAGGAACCGTGAGAAACAACAGAGAGGGAAGGAGGAGCTAAGACGGAAGGAAAAGTGCCTAGAATTGAGGAGGCGCAAGGTAGAGATGGAATGGGGAGTTTTTCCTAAGCTGAAAAAAGTCAGAAACCTAGAATCAAGTAGGCAAAGATGAGAGACAGAGAAAGAGAAAGAAAGACAGACAGACAGACAGATTCAGAGAGAAACAGAGAGACAGGTAGGGAGAGAGACAGAGACACAGAGAAAAATACAGAGAAAGGCAGAGAGAGAGAGAGAGAGAGAGAGAGAGAGAGAGAGAGAGAGAGAGAGAGAGAGAGAGATTCAGACAAACACAGACACCAAGCAAAGACAGAGATAAAAACTCTATTGTCTTCAGTTAGTGTGGGACTACATTTTTGAGATCTCTTCAAGCTTTACAAACTTCAACCTTCTCTATTGCCAGGGGTTACTTTTATTATCTTCCCTGATGGGCCCTAAGGTTTGAAAGATATTTGTCTACCAAAGAATCTGCATTTCATAAGTAATAATTAATTCGCCTTCCCATTTTTTATTCATCAAAGACGTCTATGGCTGGCAATCAGCACTTCAGATCAGCAGGAGAGACCTCAAGTTGTCACGCTGAGATGCTGCGCTCCCAGCCGACAGCAGAACAACCTGCCACTGACTCCATCAGACCCGCAAAGCCTGATCACAGGTAAATGCATCGCTTTGTGTTACATGCGGAGAGACGTTGACAATAGTTCAAAATACATAAAGAGTGGCCCTGCTGCCTTTGCTGACCTCAGGATCCAGGGGCCCTCCTTTCAGATGACTATCCTAAGAAGTCCCTTCATCTTGCTGGGCACCAGCCTGCATGACCTGAGTGGAGGTCCTGGTTAGGGGAGGCTTTCTCCTTGGGAGTGTATGGCCCAAAATGAGCACATGCTATCTAGCCATGTAGACATTTTCCAAACAAACCATAACCAAGAAAAGGACAATAAATCTCTGGCCAAGCCTCTGGCCATGTCCAGGTTCCGTTGTCCTCTACCACCATGCAGCCATGCTTATCCAGTGCATGTGGTTTTTTGTTTCTGATCTCCTATAACTTGGTTCACTACTCTTATTATTAAGTAATTCTCTGAAAGACCCCATTGTCTTCTGAACTGTCCAATGACTTCTTCAAGTTCAAGTCCAGGTCTCGTTAGCATTGTGGTCACTCCTCCTTCCAGGAGTGTTCAGGTGTTGGATTCAGGTCCAGAAGCAGTCTGTGTGAAGGTTGGTTGTCTGTAGTGCAAGAGGTGGCCTCAGGGCTCTAAGAGTAGCACCCAGCCTTTGGCCAACCACTCATCCCTCAGCCTATGACTCTTGATACTTTGCATGAAATCTGAGCCCTAAAATAATGTTTGAGGATTGGTATTTTGTACTGCATGCTCCTGGCATGTGACCTTTCCTTCTCCCCAATGTCATGCCTGTGGAAAACACTTGCTTTGAAGTTTGCAATAATACCCCATGCCCAGTGAGGATTGGCCTGGGTTTGGCTCTCTGCTGGACTCCTAGGCAATGTTCTTTAGGGTCCTCCTGCAGTTTTATCTAGTGGTTCACAATTTTCCTCTAGTGTCTTTGGGAGTGACATTCACCATCCTCCCCACAAGACTGTCCCTATCTACCAGTTGGGATGGACACGGTGCTGAGATGTGCACTGTGTGACTGCTTCCCACCCATCCTATACCTCCATGGGAAGTGCATGTGACACCCCACTCCAGCCCTGCCTGTGAGCTCCCTCCATCCCTCAAGGTTCACATTGCTTTTCATGCCTGTAGCAGGGGGCCAACTGAATAGCACATATAGAATCCCAAGGGTCTTTCCTCAAATATCCAGAGGTAGGAAGCTTTGTAAATCTAAATCCTATTATATTCCAAGAACATGTCTTTAAGAACCTTCCTTGAAGAATATGTCTTTAAGGAAGCATAGAATCATGGGGGAACAAGTCCAAAACTAGAAGAACAAGAGGCCAAAAAAGCACTGCAGCAGACCAGAGATGAGAAGAGTGTGGGACAAAGTAAGAAACTCTTCCACCTACCTAGCCAGGGCCGGAGCTCCAGAACAGAGAGTTAGCCATGATAATGGTACATAAGTGGTCACTAAGGGAGTTGAAGGCACAGGGTCAGAGTGCGCCTCAGGCTACACAATGCCTCCCACCTCACTCACATCATCTCAAACGCTGATTAACAGCTCCTTGTTCTATCTGTCTCTGCATATCTCTGCTCTGCTCTGAATATATATCTCTCTCTTTCCTTCTTCCTGTTTTCCCAGAGCACTTCTTTTTTTTTTTTTTTTTGCAGGACCAGAGTTCAAACTCATGACCTCGCACTTGCCAGGTAGGCACTTGTGCCATGGAGCTACCTCTCCGGCACCTTAAGAGCATTTCATCTTATCACATTTATAGTTGCTTTGTTCACTTGTGCTATTTTTCTTCTAATGAAAGCATCAAATTTTATAAATATTGGTGACATTAATTCCCCAACTACATATTAAAATTAGAAGAAAATTCTATTTGAAAAAGACTTAAATTAATGTAGTATCTAGGGATAAATTCCCTTCTCACTCAGCCTTGCCCATAATTAATTTCTACTTGAAAATCTTGTTCATTTATTTATTCAACAAACTTTCGTTGAGTGCCTCTCATACACTAGGCCCTGTGCAAAGAGGGTCTTGCTAAGAATCAGTGTATTTGAGGAAATAAACAACTGTCAGGCAAGATGGTGAGCACTAACACAGTAACATGGGCTGAGTGTGGACTTTGGAGGGAACGCAATTGGCTGGGAGTTAAAGACCCAGTGGTCAGGGAAAGTGATGCCTTGTCTAAATACCAAAAGAGGTGTGGAGGTTGGAGGAGGACAGGAGGTGGAAAGGAAATGTCTGGCTAGAATGATTAATTCCCAGAAAAATGGAGCATGAGACAAAAATCAGTAGACAGATTGATGAGGATGGATAACAGTAGGGAGCAGCTTGAGGAGGGATTGGGGCAGAAGGGAGGTTGGCTTTATTCAAGGTGAGAGATTAGAGAAGTTTCAAGGTTTGTTTGTTTTGAGGTTTCGGAGGCCTTCATACTAAGCTACATCCCCCGTCGTTTTGTATTTTGAGTCAGGGTCTCACTAAGTCACTACACTGCCCAAGCTGGACTTGAACTTCCAATACTTCTACTTGAGCCTCCCAGAATTTTGGGCTGGCAGGCATGTATCACCATGACAGCTACACTGCGGCGTTTACATCACACAGCCCTGTGGCAAGTGAGGACTCCGTCCCTTTGAAGAGATTCCAGCAGAGAATGGTATGAATGCACTTGGGTGAAAGAGAGACCTCTCCTGGTCAGTGTGCAAACCAGGGAAGAAGACTCTGCACTCGTCCAGAAGGGACCTGTTAAGGCTTGTGAGGGATGGGTCCGGTAGAGAAAACAGTAAAAGTAAGCGATACTCTGCAGAATGTGTCTACAGTCTTCCTGAACTGACTGGGTTGCAGATTTTTCTCATGCTCTTCCTGATGCCAGCAGCCTTGCCAAGTTGACTTGTCTCTGACTTTGGCCTTTGCCTCCTGGGGCTAATGAGCAATGAGACGCCACTCCCTTCTACGGACAGCCACCCAACCTCTGAATTCACATGTGCTGGAGCCCATGTTTGCTTGCTCTTGGCTTTCTATGAATTGGGAGTCTTCCTGCCATTTAGTTTTCCCAGACAGCTTTGCGCCAAATTCGTAGTCTCTAAAGAAAACATCAGCAACTAAGCCCAGGTTCAAAATCCTTCCCCACTTCTTTCATCACTATCCTTCTCATCGCTCCAAAAAGCACCACTGACAAATGTGGCTGTTTGTAATCAATTCCACCCTTTCCTTGACTATTTTTGCCCAATCAGGATCAAGGTTTACATTAGTTGCCAAGGGGAACCATGCTATTAGATATCTATTCACCCATGTTTGAAGCTCACCACCACCGTTCAAGTTACTTTGCATTAGATTCTAATGGGGTGCTCATTAACTTGATTATGCTGGAAGAAACCGTTCTAATGCAAGCTACACTTAAGAGCAACTTTTTCCCTTTTGAATATTTTAGACACATTTTATAGGTAGAATTAATTTTAAGGAAAATTGCACAGCATTTTTCTCACAAGCAAAGCTAGATTGAGGGGAGAGGAGAGGTGGAGGAAGAGAGAAAAAGGGAGATGAAGGAAGGAGAGAGAGAAAGAGGGAAAAGAGGGAGGGAGAGGGAGAAAAAGAAAAGGAGAGGAGAGGGAGAGAGAAAGAGAGAACATGAGTACAGAGAATGGAAGGCAAAGACAAAGACAAATAATATAGCAGGGACGGGGCAGTGTCCCTATTGGACACTCCTATTGGAGTTTCCTACTGCTGCTTGCTATCATTTTGAAGATAGTCTGTGAAGCTATAAAAGCTAAGTTTTACCCTTTATGAAATACATCAAGGTTGTGACAGCTGTAGGTTTAAAAATGACGCCATCACCAACTGTTGATACTACCATTCCTCGTTCCTGGTTAAGTGCTCATGGAAGTCACCATCCCTTGAGAGTTCACTTTCTGCCTAATATATAATATGTCTCACTGCCATTAACCAAGATCATAATGCAACCACAGTTGACACATCTGCTTTCTTTGCCCCAACCTGTAATTTGTTCTAATTCTTTTTCTTGCCAAGATTAAAAAATCCTAATTTAAAAAAAAACTCTCCATGGATTAAGGTCAGACTGAATTTGTTAGTGTAAATGTAGCTCCATAAGGACGAGGCAGAAAGAACACCAGTCCCACAACGTCCAAAGGAATACTGTACTGCTTGTGCGCTGAGGTGGTTCAGAACCATGGACAGCGACCGCGAGGCCTGCCTGGCCCTCACAGTAAACACTGAAGTCTTGCAAGTGTTTAGAGGAGCTAAACACTTAGCATTCGGGATATTATGGAGGAGGGGTTGGTAGAACTGTCTACAGAGCCAAACTATACTGAGAATTTACATCCTATATTGAGTTGCATCAACTCAGCATTCTTACAAAACTAGGGCAGACCTGTATATATTCAGTTAAAAGTAGCTCTGTAATTCTGATCCACGTCTGTCTGACTTCAGTGCTGACTGCTTCTAAGTACAATTTGGAGACTAT
>PVJA010007637.1:10503-67784 GCA_004027025.1 Myocastor coypus
AAAAAAAAAAAAAAAAAAAAAAAAAAAAAAAAAAAAAAAAAAAAAAAAAAAAAAAAAAAAGACTAAGCGACAAGAGGAAAGGGGAAATTTTCATTCTAAAAGAAAAAAACTGCCTATAGCACTTCCACCCAGACATAGCCATTTATCTTGCCTGTGTATTATCTGCTAACCCTGTTGACACACTGACATATTTTTCTATCATGGCAATCAAAGCAATTGTAGTATTTGCATTGTCATTTCACTTAGTGTCATATCATAAACCTTTCCCAAGTTGCTATACAGTCTCTGTAATGATCATTTTTAATGTTTGTATAATGTTCTAACAAATGGATATACCATAATTTACTAAACAACTCCCTAATTGTTGTGCATTTAGGCTATTTCCACTTGTTTATTTCATAGGTTTGGCTATGATGAGTGTTTTTATGTGCAACCATGTGGGGTGAGGGGAAGAGCACAAGCTTTGAAGTCCAGGAAAAGAGAGTTAGAATTCACACTGCAACTTACTGTGAGTGTGTTGAATGAAGCCTTTAGAGACTTCATTTGGGAAGAGGAGCAGGACAAATAGCCAGGCCAAAAGAGCAAGGGCTGTGAAACCAAAGCAGGTGACTCAGAGGAGCATGCAAAAGATGGAGTTGGTTACTGAATTTGATTTGTCATGACTTAACAGTGACTTTTTTTCCTCAAACCCAGAGTTGAGCAAAAGCTATTTAGCCTGAATCTCTGTTGGTCAAGTTCTGAACCTAAGGCCTGATCCAAGTGATATACACATGGGAGTGATCTCCTCTGAGGAGCTGGGATGAGAAAGGCAGGCAGAGAACCACCTCACTGGGTTCCCTCTGGGTTCAATACTTTGAGGTGAAAACCTGGAAGTCACTTCTTTGCCCCAAGATGAACTTCTGTGAGCTCTTCCTACCCACCTGCAAACCTGCAGACACATCCTACTTCCTCTGCCTTCCTGAGCCCCTGATGCACAACAAACAGCCAAGACTCAGTCTCCCTGCCCCCCCTCAGCTTCTTTCTCCCGCAGGACAAACTCATAGGTCCCTTTAATCCTTACTTCTACTCAGTTAGGTAAATAAGCCTAAAAGTTATTAGAGTTGTAGACTCTTCTATGGTTCCAGTCATTGTCTTTGCTTTACAAAACCTGCATTGTGATGGGATACTATTCAGATTCTGAGATGACCTCTTTGTGCTCGCCTCGCCTTTTAGGGGTGAACATAACTGTGGAGTTTGAAGATGAATCTTGATAAGCTCAATAACTAGACCCTATTGGCCATTCAAGTGTGTCAAATTCCAGGAGGCTCTTTTGGAGACTTCCATCCTGAACTACCCATTCATGAGTGTGGCTCTTTCTCCACAAGAATAGGAAATCATCCTCCTACACCTCCTTGCAAATGTCCATGGTAATCCTACTAGAGGTGCAGGGAGTAGGGCACAGGATAGGAGAAGATAGGCTGGTGATGGTCTGACCCATCAGATTCCTTCTGAGAGCAGATCCTGCCCACTACTTTCAAGGTACCAGCCTTACTGTACTGGCAGTCCTAAGTGGTTCTCAGCACTGGGCTGGATAAGTAGGCAGAGCTCATGGCCCTGTGAAGCAGAGAGGACTTGTCAGGAGAAAGTTGCTGACCAGCCCCTTCTCGTGGGCTGTCAGAGATAATCAACATCAGCAGAGTTAATGGGGAACACAAAACCTATTTAAAAGCTACATTTGCCACTTGGCTGGTTCCATTACACTGTGCAATATCCAGGTGTCACACTTCCTCTCAAAGTGTCTGTCTCAATGCTTCTGTGAACTGCCAGGGCTAGGAAGTCACCACCCAGAGCCACCTGAGGAGGACTTCCCCACCCATTACCACCTCCACAGCATGCTGCCCTGAAGGCTTAGCTACAAGGAATTCCCCAGCCCATGAACCCCTGAGAAGGAAGGATTTGGAGCAGTGCACAACATAAGACACTGCTGGCATTTGGCCTCTGTTCCCTCCAAGCCTGTGGGAACATCCCACTCTCTGCTGGGGTGGCCCTATGCTCCATCCACATCTGAGTTTCTGGATGCCAATGGGAATGATCTAGTTGACAGACTACACACTCCCTCTTAGAGATCCACATGGACAAGATGATCCTCACACACAGTTCCCACCCCTGTACTTCATTGAAGATCTAACTGGGTAGAGAAGAAAAGCTTCAGATTCCACCTGAATAAGACCTGTTCCTCTCTTCCTGAGCTGTTCTGCCATCCTCAGCTTGACCACTGATGCCATCCTACCTCGCTCCTCCCATTCAAGCATTTCCTGGTCCTTAAGCAGAAACTCAACATCCACTTATTCCTCACCAGCTATGAAAAGCATCAAAAGTGGAAGCACAGACTCTTATCCTAGAGCTTTGATGGAGTTCATATAAAAATCATTAACAGTGGCTCTTTTTATTCTGCCAATAAATCAAGTATGAAAACCTACTAGGCACTGGAATTGACCTGGGACAGAGTAAGAAAAGCATGTAATTTAGAAATAGACACATGCAGACAGCAAGGCATCACGAAGTGGCTTGTGGGTATGCTCGTCATGAAAGAAGAGCAGAGAGAGCCCAGAAGCAAACAACAGCTCTTGGGCTGGACCAGCATCAAAAAAGTCTTCAAAGGCACCATGCATCTTCCTACCCGCTAGTGCCACTGTGTGCAGTGCCTGCCATTAGCCCGTCTGTGTTTAAGGAGTACTTCCTGTCTCTCCTCCATGACTATCTTCATCACGAGCTCCATCCTTTTGGCCACAAGCATCCCATCACTGTAGCCAGCCTCAAGCCTTCTCTTACCCAAGCAGGGGTCAGGTTATGGATCCTAAGTGGTTGGGTTATTCTTGCAGTGCACCAAGAGGAAAATTGTCACCTTGAGACACACAAAAGGTCCGCTCCCTGCTGCCAGTGCTCCTAGTCCTGTCCTCTCAATGCTCCCAGCCAGCTTACATATCTTTGGAGGAAGCCAGGTGGTGCATCAACTCTGAAGGCCTCCCACAGTGACTGCTGGTTACTTACCCATGGCCATTGTAGGATCATCTTCTTCCAGGGAATACAGCAGCTACTGCTCATCCTTATAAAAAGCAAACCTGTTTATTCTGGGGAAGTGAAGGGTGCTAGAAATGTTCACATGTTCCATAGCCTCAGATAAAGTAGTTCTTGATGGCAAGAGATAAGGGCGTGTCTTGTGAGGGCTTCCGGTACAGCCAGTTACACCTGGTGTCATCTACACTGGCTTCCGCCATCACCTGCTGAATGTTCATCTCCCCCTCTGCACACCACTGTGTCACAGGATAAACAGAAGACCTGAATCCCTTCTGTGTAGCCAGATAGAGGCTGCCAGAGCTCTACTCACATAGGCACACAGCCCCAGGCAGACTGAATAAGCACCAAACATATGACTATGGGTCAGTAGGTGAAGGGTCTGGGCCAGGTAACTTTAACTCACTGTGGTCCTAAACGTGGCCTTCTTTCTCCAAGTTTCAGTTCTCCATGAAAAGGTGCCAGGAGTGAGTGAAGGGACTTCAGGTGGCTTTCTGTGGGCCCAAGTGTCCCCTGAAGCTATAGGGAAAGCCGAGGTGCAGGGCTTTCAGCCAAGGTGGCATCTGTTGTATCTGCTTTGGACATGGAGCTTCTGCAGAAAGTTTTCACTCAAGAAGAAAAGTTTGCTGCTAACAGAAAATTGGAAAATGACTGCAGAGATGGTCCCTAAGGCCACTTTCAGCCCCGACACTTCACGATTTAACAGTAAATAAAATAACATCTATGAAAGAGGCTTGGAACATAGAGAGCATGCAGAGACACAAGGAGTACTCTTTTTCCTGCTCTGCTCTTTCCATGCCATGAGAGCTTGTGCAAGTGCTCAGCTGAGATGGGCACCATCTTCTGACCTTTGAGTTGAGGAACCACCTGAGAGGGCTCTGTGGGAAGTAAGTGGACAGAGACAGGAAGAAAGGAAAGAGAGCTCACAGGGAGGGAGGACCAAGGGGGAGGTGGATGAGCCAGTCGGATCTGGGACCCTCAGGCACCCAGCTGCTGGTGGAGAGAGTATGGACACCACCTCCAGCTTCCACTGCATCATTTAGGCCTCATGCTCTGGTTGCCATGGAGATAGGGAAGCATGGGTCCAGGGCCCTGGTCTCTCCACCAGAGGCAGCAGCATGTGCTCCTGTTGATCTCAGTCTCTTGAGGAAGGAGTGGTGATGGAAGTCTATGCGCTCGTCTCACCCTGTGTCCTCTGCCTCACTGCCCTCTGCTCAGCTCCAGACTCATCCTGGAAGCAAAAGACTGGGTCCCTTCTGCTCAGAAGGCTGGTTCCGAGCAGAGGCTTGTGTGTGGATGGAGTGTGCAAGGGGAACTGGGCTACTGTGGAGTACACAGCTTGAGGAGGGTTGTGTGTTGGGGGTGGATGCCACCTTGTGAGCAGCAAGTAAGAGGGCCAGAGTGAAGCCCGGGGTCTGACGGGTGCTGCAGACATGGACCACAGGGCAGAGGCAGCGGGCCAAAGAGCATCCAGCAGGCAGGACGCTGCTGGAGCCATTTAAGGGAGAGACAAAGACTTGGTGGAGGACCAAGAAGCATTGGGAGGAGAGGGCCAGGAGGAGCCTGGAACTCTAGGGCCAGCAGAACACAGGGTCATTCATTGGCTCTAACCCCTCAAAGCCTCAGAAATCAAGATTGGGACCACAACATAGATGTTCTGCAGGTTTAAAATATCTGAAGTGTCAATGACAGGGACTGTCTGAGTAAACTGTGGTCGGATTCCTTGATAGCCCTTTTCTCGAGGTGATTCCAAATAGTATGTAGGTGTGTGGGAAATCATTTCAAATGGAATGTATCCTAAGAACTGTTTTGAAAAATAAACTTATGAGAAAAAGAAAGAATGAAACACATAACAATTTTCTTTTGTTTTGGGCAGGAGAGAAGTTTCTCTGAGTGATGAGTATAAGTTATAGTCAGAGAAATAAACAGTTTCCCCTGAAATAGGCAACAATTGGCATTTACATCTGGCTTCTGTGAGTCTGCTTAGATGGAGTCAGTTCTCTGAGTCTCAGTCCCTATAGGCATTGCAAGTATATGGACCTGTAAGGCTGTAGTCTGACAGCCCTGGGGAGCTGTGTCCCCTGATAACACCTGAACAGAGATGCCACATTCTCATTTCACAGTCCCAAATTCGGCAGGTGCAGCAGAAGGAATACGAAGGCAGAAGCATTTGACGCAAAATCCCTGAGCTGACACTGATAACACCCAAGCACTTCGTCCCTTTGTGGAAGATCTGCTGGAAGCCAGCACTAAGCACGGGAAGGGGCCGCAGGGGTCTGGCAGCCTGGGCAGCCTCCCTGTGAAAGGCATAGGGACCAGGCCTTGGAGCCTGGACTCCCTGGAGTAGTCACAGGTCCAGAGGTGGTGCGGTCCTGGGCCCAGGGACCAGGGCTCCCAGTCGTCTGGTTTGGGAGAAGGCTCACTGTCCCTGCCAACCCCCATGCCCATATTTTGCAAATGAAGACATTGCACTGGCCAGGTGGACAGTTTGTAGGGCTCAGTGACTTGGTGTTTCTGGAGTGGAAGGAGCAGAACCACCACAAGACACCGCTGCTTCCCGCTGTAATTGATGGCCCTCGCTCTTCTCTGCAGTGAACGCACAAACTGCAGTTGTTTTTCTTTTTTTAACCAAACACTGCTGAATGGGAAACATTGATTTTTTTAAAACTGGGTTTCAAACTGAGAAATGTCTTGCTCCCACACGTCAATCACCTTCAGCGTCATAGTAACCCCTATGGGGTTGGCGTACAGCTGGCAAGGAGCCGCGTACCCCAGCTGAGCAGACACTCCCCCCTCTCCTCCCATGGCCACCTCATAGCAGACACAGGACCTTGTACCACGTCCTCCCAGTTCCCAGCCCATTCCCTCACCAGGCAAGAAGACGTTCAGTACCTCTGTTCTACTGGGTCATGGGTCCACTGCACAAGCGTACAGTTGTGCAGGTGTTCGCTGTACAGTTCTATCAAATAGGGTTCCATCAGTGAGATTCACCTGGGCCTGACATCAGCTCCTAACAGCTTCCCATTGCCTGCAGCTAGAAGCTCGGCTCCTGCCAGCCGCCCCCAGGGTCGGGCTGGTCTGCTCTCCATCCACCTCAGGCTTTGTCTTTCATCTCTAGCACGGGGCATCCTTCTGTGCTATCAGCTCTCTGCTGGACTGCTGTCCTCCATCCCTATGTGAACTCTACTTCTACACAGCTTTCAGCCAAAACCTCCCCTCCTCCAGGAAGTCCTTCTAGACTGACCTCGCTTCTGTCTGCACACCTGTCCCCTTGCCACCTCACAGCCATCCCTGTTTGCTTCTCTAATGATCCACAATTGTCTATGTTGCTCTCCTTTGTTTCTTTAGTCCTTAGCACAGTGCCTGGCATGCAGTAGGTGTTCTATATGCAAATTAATCCTAAGTAGATGAAAACTCAGTCAGAGCCAGGTGTGGTCATGTACACCCATAATCTGAGCACTCAGGAAACTGAGGCAAGAGGATCAAAAATTGCACCCAGCCTGGGCCACACTGCATGTTCAGGACTAGCCTGGACTACACAGCAAGACCTGTCTCCAAAAAGCAAACAGAAGTAGAAAGAAACTTACCACTTACACTTACTAGGCATAAGTGACAGAAAGTGCAGCGCAGAGAAGCAGAAGGCCATGATATTGAGGGCTGCAGGGAACCACACACAGTTCCTTGTAAAGCACCAGGCTCAAAACCACGCTGCAGAAGAACAGGCCAAGCCCAGGGCTGCACCTATTTGGAGAGGGCACCACTACCACCTTTCCTGAGAGGCCCCAAAGCAAGGACCACCAGCATCTGCAGCTGTGGCCCCTTGGCCTCTCTTGCCCTAGCTCCGCTCCCTGGTAGTCCAGCCCTGCTGCTTCTTTGTGTCACTAGCTATTGAGGGACAGATTGAGGCTGAGGCCTATCCACAGAGCCTCAGTCACATGCCTTCACGACCATCAGTCAGAATAGGGCAGGCTGCATGATGGTAACACTTGTTTATAGACCCATAGCTTAGTACAGTTCCTTGCCATGGGTGGAGCTGAAGTCTCCCCCTCAGGGTTTCTCAGGGACCCTGGCAGACAGCAGCTCCACTGAGTAGCCTGGTCGTCCTGGTCCCCAAGGCAGAGCAGAGGCAGGAGCGGAGCGCTTGCACGTTCTCCTCTGAATTCCACGTCATCATCTCCCCTCTTCTCCTTGGCCACGCTCACCATGCATCTCCCCGTGGCAGCAAGGGAGCTGGGGTCGTGAAGTCCTCTGTGTGCTCAGAGGGGACGGCAGATGTACAGACAGCCCTAGTGACCTCTGCCATGGGCCTGAATTCAGAAGTGATAAGGAAATCAAATAACTGACCAAAGATACAGAGCCATTTCTCTACTAGAATATTCAGTGTGACTTGGAAACAGGAAAAAATACTAATTTTAGAATGACTATGGATCAGATTGGGCAAGGGGGGGTGGACCACACCTTGTCATGGAGTCACTAGGTCTCCAAAGGCCAGCAGGGTGGATGGAACTGCAGCCTCTGACCCTCTACTGCTCCTTGCTGAGGTCTGTGTAGGTGCATGTACATCTGAGCAAATCGTACAAGCCTTTCTTTGCATGATAACATGCCCTTAATACCTGACAGGTGTTACACATATATATTTTTATTTCTCTAATAACATTATCATTTTCAATAACAATCGTAGCTACACTTCTACAAAGGTATTCCAAGCACGTTGCATAGCATAGTTAATCTTCACCACATTCCTGTCATGTAGGTCTTATCAGCATTATTCTACATACAGGGAAACTGAGGCCTGATATATATATATACATATATATATATATATATATATATATATATATATATATATATCTTACCTAAAATGCAAAGGCTAAATATGAAGGAGTTAGGACTACAGCCAGCAGCTTGGCTCTGGGTCCTGATCTGAGACCCTGAACCACATTGCCTGTGATACAGAGTGGGGCCAAAGACCATCAATGCCCAGGATAATTATTTTAATCATTTTCTCTCCATCTTGCAAGTTTTAAAGGAGCTGGAATGGAGCAGCAGGGGCCACACTCTGAGCAGAGGGCTTGCACCTCCACAGGGCAGGACCCTTGCTGCACACGCACGAGCAACAACTGCCCGGGACAGGGCACGTACACAGCAGCAGGCCTCTGTGAGGGACAGAGCCAAGAGAACCAGAGCAAACAGTTTTGAAGCTCTCTCTGCCCTCTGGTACTCAGTGTTTTCTTCCTCTTGTTGTTGTTGTTGTTGTTGTTGTTGTTGTTGTTGTTGTTGTTGTTCTTCTTCTTCTTCTTCTTCTTCTTCTTCTTCTTCTTCTTCTTCTTCTTCTTCTCAACAAATATTTTTGGACATCTCTTACAAAGATGGCATTCAGCTAAGGCTCTCAAGGAAAGAAGCCTAGAAGTAGAAATCATGATCTTGTACTCCAAAGTGCTTGGACCTAGTCAAAAAAAGAAAAAGAAAAAAAAAAAAAAGCAAATGTCAAACACGTAAAGAGAAGAGATGGCAGCCACTTCTGGTCTCTTCCAGTGGTAAAGAAAGGCCCAGGACCTGGTGCTATGAGAGGAAGGGATCAGGGCTGGTAGAAGTATTGCTGAGATGGGCCACAAGAAATACTTCCAGCAGAGGTTGGGAAGGGGCTTTTTTTCTTTTTCTTTATTTTATTTCCCACAGTTTGTAGGTTATAGGTTATACAGATGCATGGGTTTCAGTTTGGCCGACTGGTGCGTGCACATAACTACTTTAATCATTTCCTCTCCATCTTGCAAGTTTCAAAGGAGTTAGCTGGTACTGGGGATGGCTGCTCATAGGCCCTGAGACCACGCTGGCCCCACCAGTTCTGCCCTGGGGCTAGAGGTTGCTGGGCAAGGTGAATGCACACAGGCCCAGGCCAGCACCTCATAGCTCTTCCTGTCCCTGAGGGAGCCCCACTGAGCCCCTGGACAGGATCAGAACTGCAAGCTCAAAAGCAAGGCTCGGAAATAGGCTAGGAAGAGGAGGCAAGCAGAGAAGTGGGTCCTGTGGAGCCACAGGTTCTGCTGAGTCGAGATCTGCTTCCTAAAGGCGTGGCCTGCTGGTTTCTTCAAAGCCAGGCTCAGCTCCTTGACTGTCTGAATATCTGCAGCAGCCCCAGTAGGAGTACTCAGGGCTAAGAACAAATGCTTTAGCCTACAGCTTTGAGGCTATCTTCCAGTCTTTGGAAAAATGTGTTCTTTCATATGCAACACACACATACACACACACTCAAACAAGCCAACAACACAAAACCTGCATAGTTCCCTGTGGCATGAATTAGACCCCCAAAGTTTTTTAATGCATTTTAAGGACAGTGTAGCCACAGTGACTCCCTTCACAGCTCCCAGGATTACCAAGAAGGCAGAGAGTTGGTCCTCTATGCTGCCAACACCCAATCACACCGGCAAATGTGGCCCCACTCTGTCCCAGAACAGTCCTACAGACCTGGACAATGGAATGCCATTCTCAGACCGTTGTCACTGATGCCGCTCCATCAGTGCTGGAGGACTCTCCACCACCCCCCTTCCTTGGCCAGCAGCTGGACTTCCCATGGTGACTCCTCCCCTAGGCTATTCTCTTCTGACAAGATACCCTGAAGGCTGCAGCTGGTGAGAGGGTCACATGTCACATGCTTACAAGTAGCTACCAGGAGACTGGAAAAGTGAGTTTGGACCACTATCTTTAGAAGGTAGCACTTATACTGGGGATAATTACCAGGGCAACCATATATTGTTGTCTTAGGTTCTCAGTGTGTGCCTGTTGTCCCAGTGAAATGATTAATAGTATCCTTTTTATTCTCAAGAAAACATTCTAGTTTGGATCATAAATTATATAGACACCATAATAATTCTCAGTAATGATTCTTGGACTAAATTACCAGAAATGTTCTGATTTTTTCTCTCTCCACGTGCTGTATTCTGCTCCTCCCGACCAAGGGACAAGTTTTGGTTGTGCTAAAAATTTCCACTAGCTACAGAGCAAAAGTGAAGCTCCATTCTCTGTACATGGGAAAGCCCACCAAAGTGTTAGAACAGACATGCGCCCATCAGAGGAGAAGCTCTTCCCTGGGAGGTAAACCACCCAAATGAAACTCAGATGAGAAAAAAAAATCTGAGAATGTAGCTTCCTTACCTGGCTGGTTCAGGTGAAGTCAACTCAGGAAGGCACTCAAATGTCAAAGATGATGTTGGACCGTAGTCCTGGAAGCCAGATCGATGGAAGGTCTGATAACAGAGGAGCAATTGACCTAATCCAAGATCCTGGGAACAGTGAGTGCCAGGCAGATTTGAGTTTAAGTTATGAATTGATGGATTCAGGGACAGAACAGAAAGCTACTTTACTTCTCAAAACCTCCAATTTCTCATTTGTAAAATGAAGAAACTAAAAGCCACCTCTTGAGATGATTGTGGAATGAATAAAAATGTAAAGTTCTTGCTGCAGCACACAAACCCACAGTAGGTACTTGACGCTTGTTAGTTGCTGTAGCTGATGTCAAGACATCACTTTAGTGAATGTCAAGCATTTTATAGCAAAGTGTGCAGAACAATGGGAAATGGAAGACGGCTGGAGACAGGGGGCAGTGAAGAAGTGGGTGGATGGGAGAAACCTGCAGAGGAAGGAACCTCTCTTAAGAGCTCAGAGAAAGGACAGACTCACCCCAGACTCATGAACCATTCAGTCAGCATGGCTAAAGGGGACCCCAAGAAACCAAAGGGCAAGACATCTACACACACCTTCTTTGTGCAGACCTGCAGAGAGGAGCACAAGAAGAAGAACGCAGAAGTCCCTGTCAATTTTGCAGAATTTCCAAGAAGTGCTCAGAGAGGTGGAAGATGATGCCTGGGAAAGAGAAGTCTAAGTTTGATGGAATGGCCCAGGCAGACAAAGTTCGCTATGACCGAGAGATGAAGGATTATGGGCCTGCAAAGGGAGGCAGGAAGAGAAAGGACCCCAACGCACCCAAGAGACCATGGTCTGGATTTTTTCTGTTTTGTTCAGAATTCTGCCCCAATATCAAATCTATCAACCGTCGTATCTCTATTGGCAATGTAGCCAAGAAGCTGGGTGAGATGTGGAATAATTTAAATGACAGTGAAAAGCAGCCCTACGTCACCAAGGCGGCAAAGCTGAAGAAGTACGAGGACGCTATGGCTGACTGTCTAAAGGAAAGTTTGATGGTGCAAACGGTCCTGCTAAAGTTACCTAGAAAAACGTAGAAGAGGAAGAAAAAGGAGAAGAAGAAGAGGGAGAGGAAAAGGAAGAGGAAGAGGAGGAGGTAGAGGATAATAATAATAATAATAATAATAATAAAAACTTGTCTTCTTGTGAATCCTTTAGAGTAGGGGAATGCCATGACTGACCGTTTCTTAGGTCAAATGCCAACTGGATTGCAATCATGTATTCTTCCAAATGCTCTGGAAGTTGGCAGTAGTTGCTCAATGTGGCCTTGGGGGTCCGGAATGCTGTGAAATTGTATCAAAACTGTACATATTTCCAAACATTTTTAAGCTGAAAAGGCACCCTGTGTTCTCCTCACTGTGCACTTCACTGTGGCTGTAAAAAGGCATTTGGAGATGTGTCTGGCATTCATTTTTTAAGTTGTAAGATGGTGTTAACTGTGTGGTCATTGGCCAGAAACCCTGAGTTTCCAACTGTACATATCTAGAGTTTGTAAAAAGAACAAAGCAACCCAGACAAACCCTCAGGCTTCCTGCTTGGTGCTGAGGCCATGGGGCAGATGCCACTGAGAAGGCAGCTTAGACTTGTGGCTGTGGCTGTGGCTGTGGCAGGCGTCCAGCGGGCTTCTGTATATAGTGACCTAGCATCCTGCTGCCCTATCTTAGCTGGGGACTGGGAGGGCCAGCTGGCATGAGAGGTGTTAGGATTCATAACTGTTTTGCTGTTTTAGTTAAGTGCTAAACTGTTTGTTTCCAAACTGTAGAACTCTTTTTGGCAAAGAATCAGAGAAGGTTCAAGAAGCTTCTGTACTTAAACATTATTTGCAATGTTGTAGGGTGTGTGGTTTTTTTTTGTACGTTTAGAATGCTGAAATGTTTTCCAAGTTAAATAAACAGTATTACATTTTTCAAAAAAAAAAAAGGACACGCTCAGGCTGCCAGCCATCCTCCTGTGCTGTCACAGTGGTGACAGCCAAGTCCAGGTGATGGCAAGTGGCTTACATACAAAAACTGACATGGCTGCTCTAATGTCTATTACTCCTTCTTCCTGCTTACTTTGAGTTTCTTTTGTTATTTTTATCAGGTGGACATTTATCTTACTGGTTTGTGATTAAACCTTTTTCAACATAGATGCTAATAGCTATACATTTTTCAAAGTCCCTCTTTAACTACATCTCATAAGTTTTGTGTTTTTTTTTTTCCTTTCAAAGTATTTGCTAATTTACCTTGTGATTTTTTTTCTTTGATCCATTGGTTACTTAGGGATATGTTGTTTAATTTCCACCTACTGCGAATTTCTGACACTCAGGTTTTAATCTCATTCCACGTGATCAAAGAACATATGCTACATGATTTCAGTCCCTCTGGATGTAATCTTTCTTGTGGTCTCACATATGGTTTACCTGGAGATTTCAAGGTACGTGTAAAGACTATGTTCTGCTTTCACTGGTGGACTGGGACAAGTTCTCCTGCCTCATTGTTCTATTGAAAGTGGGATGTTGACATCAGCATCTCGGATTATTCTTATCTAAGTAACAGTCTTAGGCTGACCAGATAGCTCAGTGGACTAAACACCCACTTAGGCAGAGTGCAGCAGCTGGAGTTCAATCCCCAGCATGTCGTGCCAGCCCTGCCCTCAAGACACGCTGAGGTGGTGGCGATTGAGACTGGGCATGGTCGCACACCTGTAATCCCAGTGCTTGGGAGGCTGAAAACAGGAGAATCACTACGATTCTGATCTATGTGGTGAGACCCTGTAGACCCTGCACAAAATACATAAATTTTTAAAATAGAAAGAAAATAACAGTCTCTCTCTCTCTGCTTCTGTCAGGTTTTGCTTCATGGATTTTGGGACCTTGTCAAGAGCATATATGTTTATAACTGTTATGTTTTCCTGGGGGATTGATCCTCTCATCATTGCAAAAATGTCCTTTGTCTCTATTAACAGTTTTATCCTGATGTCTAACAGTAGCACATCAGCACAGTACAGTCACCCTAGCTCTGTTTTGTCACTTTTTGTATAGTATGTCTTATTTTAGCCTTTTATTTTCAATTTTGTTGTGTCCTTGAATCTGAATTACATTTCTTAAAGGTGGCATATAGTGAGAACATACTTTACTTTTTAATTCGCTTTGCCGGTCTTGTTGTTGTTGTTGTTGTTATCGTTTGTCTTTTCACAGCTACTATAATTACTGCTAAGGCAGAATTTTCACTTACCATTTGCTATTTGGTTTTGTTTATTTCGTGATTTGCTTTTGCCTTTGTTTTGTTTAGTTTCCAGGCAGGGTCTTGTTTTGTTACAATCTTGTGGCAATCTGAAGTCAACTTGCAGTTTTCCTGCCCCAGCCTCCCAGGTAGCTGGGATTACAAGTGCGTACCACCTTTGCTGTGCTATATGATTCCTATATGTCATGGCTTTGCTGCATTTTTTTCCTCTAATGCTACCTTCATTTGTGTCAATTAGATATTTTTCTGGCATGCTGTTTTAATTCTGCGCTGTTCCTTTCACCATATAGTTTTAGTTATTTCCTTAGTGGTTGCCCTGGGAATTACAATTAACATCTAAAGACAATTTGGTTTGGGTTAATTAACTTACTTAATTTCAATACCATGCAAAACTTCATTCCATTTCATCTCTGTTCCCGCCTCCTTTGTCATGCAGTCTCACAAACTGGGTCTTTATATATCGCAATTTCATAACAGCTGTATATTTAGTGCTCTATGCGGTTGTGATTTGAGCCATATATGAGAGGAAAGACATTACAAACAAAACTTCATTAATACTGTTTTTATATTTACTTATAGAGATATGTCAATGTAAATTCTTTTTTTTTTGTTGTTTGTGTGGTTTTGAGTTTCTGTCTAGTGTCCTTGCATTTCAGTTTGATGGACTTAAAGGGCCGGTGAGATAGCTCAGTGCACCAAGCACTTGCTTAGGCAAGTGCAGGGACCAGAATTCAATCCCCAGCACCATATGCCTTGCGCGACCCCCCCCCCACACACACACACATTGAGCCAGCCACTGAAACCAGGCATGGTATGGCACGCCTATAATCCCAGCATTGGGGAGGTTGAAACAGAAAGATCACTATGAGTCCAAGCTTCATAGTGAGGCTTGTACCAAATACATAAAAAAATTTTTTAAAAAGTAAAGGGTCAGTTTGATGGACTCCCATTTGTACTTCTTGTAGGACATGTCCATCTATTACCAATAGATTCCTACCTTTGCGCACCTGAGAATGTGTTAATATCTTCTTTTGTTGTGGTGACCATGGTACTGGAGATTGAGTCCAGGACCTTCACACTCAGGTATATTCCAATCTCTTTTCTGATCCTTTGTTTTGAGACAGGATCTCATTAAATTTCCCGGTTGGGGCTTGATCTGGTAATTCTTCCTTCTTGGGCTTGCAGAGGGCTGGGATTGCATACATATCATCATACTTCACTTCTTTGATTTTCCAGTATGCTTCAAGTGTGACTTTACAGGCATGTTTCAGTTGGTCTTCTCTTCCCATCAGCACCTTGAGTATGTCATTCCACAGCCCCAGCTTCCAATTCTTTCTGCTTCTTTCTCTTTTCCTAGCATTCACTCCCATTATACATATGTTAAAATGATTGATGATATCCCATGAGTCTTGGGTTGTGCTAATTTTTGAAGTGACTTTTATTTCTCATCTTCGCATAGGATAATCTCAGTTGATTTATTTTTAAGCTCACTGACCCTTTTATTTATTCTACCAGTTTAAAACTGCTATTCAGATTTTCTAGTGAATTTTTCAGTTCAGTTACTATACTTTTCAACTCCAGAATTTTATCATCTCTATCCCTTTCTTGATTTCTTATATTTGGTATTTGATGAGACATTCTTCCTATACTTCTTTTTAGGCTTGTTCAGGATGCCTTAAGGGTGGGTCTGGTGCAGCATGTGGAGCTGGGGGTCCAAACTTGGTCCACTGTGCCTGACTGAATTTGCCCATGCAGGCACTTTAAACAACTGAGGTAACCCTCAAGCCCCTATTACTATACTTTCATTAAATTTTTGGATGTACTTTCTCCTAGTTTTTTTTTTAAATGTATTTGGTTGTTACAGGATCTCACTACACAGTTTAGACTCGTGGTGGTCCTTCTTCTTTCAGCCTCCTACCACTGGGATTACAGCCATGCTGTAATCCAACCGCACTTGGACTCTGCTGGCTCATCCCACTCCAGGGGCAGGGCTGGCAGGGCATGTGGTGTTAGGGATCGAATTGCAGCCTCTGCACTTTCCTAAGCAGACACTTTTATCCACTGGGCTACCTTGCTGGCACTGCTAGTTCTTTTATAACAGTTTAAAGTCTTTCTCTAGTAAGTCTAACATCTGGACATCCTCAGGGATGGTTTTAGCAACTCTTTTTTTTTTTCTTGTGTATAGATGACACTTCCCTGGTTTTCTTTGAAGGTTTCATAATTTTCTGTTGAAAATTAAATATTTAGAACACTGTAGTGTGGCACCCCCTAGACCTCAGATTACTGCTTTCCTAATTTTGTTGTTGTTATTGGTTGTTATTGTTTATTTTGTTGTCATTCTTTTGGCTGCTGTTTATTTAGTGACTATTAAGCTGATTCTGTAAAGTTTATACTTATTGTCAGTGAACCAAGGAGATTTCTGCTCATTTAACTCAATGATTATCTAATGATTAATTACTGACTTTTTAAAATATCTTTAATCAATACCAATCAGTTTCCCATCAGCTGCTGTAGGGCTCAATGTGTGGCCAGGGCATAACTTCATATCTCTTGCAGTCTATAACTCTGCCTGAGCCTTTATTTCATGCTTATACCAAGTTCCAAGATCACTCACACGTGAGAAATTATAGCCATTATGGGATATATGCCATGTATGTAACCTTAGAGTCCCAAGAATAAGTTAGATGCTTTCAAAGTGCACTTGGAATATTTCATTTACTACATTTTAAGATTTAAGATGGTCTTCAGCATCTCTTTGTCTCAGTAGAGTACTGAAAAATCTACAGTCTGGTGCTTCATGATTCATGAATTCTTAAAGGTTCATATAAATTCATTAAAATATAATATTGCTAAGTTTAAGCCAACCTTTTGTTTTGCTATAACAAGTATCTTACCTCTGGTAATTGCAATGTTCAAAAATTGCCTATGATTATTTTTGACAAGTCTTCAGATAGTGTCTCACTGAGTGAGCTTCTAGTTAGGTCAAAGACAAGCCCAGGGCACTGGGGTTTTTGAGACAGCTGCCGGACAGGTGTAATAGTGACAGCTCTTGAGGGATAATGCCTGAGGAAGCTTTTCTTCCTCATCCCTGATTGCTAGGTTACTAGTTTTCAGTTGCTGTGACTGTGAGACTGCTAGTTTTTAAGGCTACTGCAGAGTTGGGGCCAGAACAAGCTAAAATGTACACTCTTACAAAGCTCACTGTTTGCACTGAGACCAAAATCATTTTTCTTGGGGAAAAAAAGAAAATACCCTTTGGATTGTCGTGAGCCTTTGATTAATTTCTAGAGTTCTGAAAATGTCATTGGCTATTTCCCCATGTCTCAGTTACTTTTCACTAGTTGCTAGGACAAGTAACCAGCACTCAAAATGAAAGAGCGGAAGGTTTATTTAGCTCACAGTTAGTGGAGGTTTCAGTCCATACTCCACTGTCTTCAAGCAGAGGAGGAGCAGCAGCTGTGGTGCCTAGCAAGCCTCTCTCTCTCTCTCTCTCTCTCTCTCTCTCTCTCTCTCTCTCTCTCTCTCTCTGTCTGGCTGTCTCTCTTCCATGCTGATTATGAAGACCAAAAACTAAAGCCCCTCCAAGAAAGTGGCAGAGATCCGAGCTCCTCCAACGGGGCGTGGCTTCATCGACTGAGCTCCTCCAAGGAAGCGGCACTCACTCAGGCCTTCCTCAACCCCTTTATATACACTTTCTGTGCTGAGTCACTCTAGGGCAGCCCTCCCCACCCTGGGGCAGTGCCACCATGTCCCAGCACGTGGCATTACCAAGCCAGTCCAGCCCACCTTCCGACATTTCAAGTTAACACAATGTCAGCAACTATACCCCAGTACCCTCATTGTCATAATGCAGGAGCAGCTCATTGGAGGCTTTCCTCTGTCACTCCAGAGGGCTCTCTTCATGTGCCACTCTTCTTTCTTTGGAACCCAACATGGTCAGGTGTTTGTTTTTTAAGGATCTCTCTGGACACAGCTTTGAGAGCACTGAGCATCTCTCTTGGACACAGAGAGAGGAAGAATGAGGTGTGTAGCAAGAAGTCAGTTGAGAGACTCTTGCTGGGAAGAAGGGGTGGCTGCAAGAGCCAGGTAGCAGAGGAAGCATGGCTTGGAGAAGTGGATCAGCCCAGGAAATTCTTCTGCTCAGGTACTTTTCAAGAATGAGGCCTTTCTCCTGCTTCAGGCAGTAGAGTAGAGGATAAAATGGAGCCCAAGGTCTATCAGACAAGCTGGCTCACGGAAAACTGGCCCGGACACAGTGTGAGAAGAGCAGGCGCTGCTCACTCAACTCTGGGGAGCCCAGCAAGTCTTTGTAAGGGGTGAGATTTGAGATCTCTAAAGAAAGGGGTAATGGGCCTTGGAGAGAGGAAGTGAGGACTAGGGGGGCTGGACCTGGCATGTTCCTTGCTGGGCATCGGCAACTGTAGCGTTTCCTCACAGAGACGTCCAGGAGCCCAGACTGTGCTCTGCTGCATCCTCTCCTGCCTCTCCAGAAGCCAGGCCTGTGCGCATTGTGCTTGCTCCGAGCCCAGTGAAGGAGCCAGGCGAGGGGTGAAGTGGCTGCTTTCTTCTTCATGCCTTTCTCTCCCAAGCAATTCTCTGAACAAGCTTTTGTAAGTCCCAGATGTTCCCGCCTTTGTTCAGATTTAATCCTTCCTATTTATCCCCGTGCTGGTACCTGTTTATTATGTTCCATTTCTCTTTGGGAGCCAGGGCTCAGCGGATCTGCCACCACTGATCTTATCTGCACTCGGGCAAACACAATTGTGCCCATGCCTTGTCATCTAGCACTGCTATAAAAGGCCCAGAGAGGGATAAGAATTAAACCAGCACCCCAAGAACTGTGAGCCCAATGGGATTTTAAAATAAACATGAAAGCTGCTTCACCCTCGCTTAAAGGTGCTTACAAAGCCCTTCAGCGAGGACACAGTGGTAGCTAGCGCACCCACCCTCACAGCCGATCCCTCTGCACCTGGAAAACAGAAAACGTGCGGCCTTGGCTTTTGACTACTGCCTTGAAGACTGATGCACTTCTGCCTTGAAGAAGGGACTGTGGCCATGCCAGAACTGTGAAGACAAAGACTCAGAGGCTCTCCTGATCAGACTCAGAATTAGCTGATATGGGCTACAGCCTTGGGTCTGTGACAGAGTCCTGAAGCTCCTGAGGGACAGTACCAGGGCCTAGTGGGGCAGGTACAGGAAGGGTTGGGACACAGGCCACTCTACTCCCTAGATCTCTTTCTTCATTTCATGCTGCACCTGCAAGGCCTGCGAAGCGCAAGCTTCCAGTCACAAAAACAGCAGAGGGGAAAAAGAAAAAGAAAAATGAGATTTCATTCCTATTTCCCTTGCAAAACAGATCTATGGAAATCAATCAACCAGATTATGCATAACTGTGCTTTAACCTTAACCTCTGAGAATACCCTTATCCCTGGAGCCACCAGAGCCTGGCAATACCATCTCTGGACAGACAGGAGTTGCAGGCCTACAGGCTCTAGTTGTTCACTGGATTCTAAGTCCATGAACCCAAGACAGCAAAACCTTGGAGACAAGCCACTGTCAATCCCACCCTACTCAGGGAGGTGTCAGGGACACTCACAGTGTACACTCTTCACCTTCACAGGCCCACCTTAGGCTGGGACAAGAGGAAAAGAGTATTTCCAGTAGGGTTATGGACAGTCCCATCCAGGAAATATAATCCTCTGTGTGTGTGTGTGTGTGTGGTCAAATTAACTTTATTGGTACACTTTGATATACATAGTGATCACATTTCATCATAGGGAATTTGTACCTGTACATAAATACATCTTGATTCTTATTTTGGAGATGTGGTTATTTTATAGTTCACTCTATGCTTATCCCCACAAGCTTCACCTCAGCTCTCTAAGACAGACATTGATAGCTCTTTTGTGGAGATGAATTGCCAAGACTATAGGAGGTCACCCAAGTAGCCCGGGGCAGTTCACAGAGCAAAGAGCCAGCAGCTGCCAGCTTGGCCCCTGGTGCATTGGGTCCAGACTTGAAAAGTGCCCAGAAATCTCCCGTGTACCATGGCTCCCACTAACTGATACTGGAAGGTCTGTTCCTTCTGACAACCAGGCCAGACTAGCCTCAAACCTACAGTGTTTGGTGGAGGCACAGGGCCCCAGCTCTGTGATATTCTGGTGCAACCTGGTGACCACCACAAATTGCTCAGTTTTACAACCACAACTGTGGCAGTGGTTCCAGGCGCCTTCACCTTGCAAGATTAACATCAGTCCTCATTCAAATCAAACTCTGTCCAAAACATGCTCCAGTGGAGTGGAATTTTCTGCTAAATAAGGTGTTATTAACCCAGCTCCCAGCTCCTTGGGCTCGGGCTGAGCTCAATAGCAGTCGCTGCTGCTGCTCCACACTGATGAACCCACTTAGATATTGATTAATAGACATTGCGGCACTGGCCCCAGGCAGGCCCATGACCCCAGGCTCCCCACCCTCCTTGGGCCATGGTGCCTGGGAAGTCAATCTCATCTCTCCCGTTCTCATTCCAGCCCTGTCACCATGTAGTGACAGGGTGTTCTGACGTCTGAGAACAAGGTGATGGAGGTGAGGACAAAATGGGGACATATTTATTTTTTTCTTGGGGATCCTTCCTTTTCAGGCTTCAGTTCTGAAGCTTCCCAGGATAGGGAGGACACAGGACAAGCCCTATTAGGAAAGTGTTATATCTCTGCTCTCCATCACCCTGTGGGGAGGTTCCTGTCATCCTGAGCAGCTGTCCAGACCTTAGGGTAGGACCAGAGTCTAGCAAAATATCTCTCTGTGTGGCTCAAAGCATGCTTGATGCCCAAAATTCAATCATTTTAGCTCCCAACAAGTATGGTTCATATATACTTCAGAGTTTAAGTTTTCACTGCTGAGAAAGAACCCTAGAGAATTCTTGGTCAGTCCTCATTTTATAGCTGAAGACGCTCAGGCCACACAGCTAGTAAGAACCCAAGCCAAGGCTGACACCCAGCTCTCCCAGTTCCCTGTGCAAAGCTCACATGTCTTTCTGTTTTTCTCCCTCCAAAAATACAAAAACATCATGGACAGCTAGAAGGAAATAACCATGACCACGTGATTTTCCAATCTACATATAGCCATGGGTAGCAAATTTGTTCTTAAATACTATGTTATTAAATAAGATCGGAGAATGTAAAAATAGATTGTCTATAATAACTAAAAATACACTCCACACAGTCATCTGGCTTTTAGACAAGTGCTTACTGGATACCTATTGTGCTTCATGTGGGTATGAGTTCTACAGGGATGAATGCATGCAAGGTGGTCCCCAGCCTCACCAAGGGTAAGAAAACAGAAAAATCATTCACATACAAAAATTGCCCATGGTCCTATGCAAGTAAACACTATGATGGAAAAGAACAGGAGGCCAACAGAGAGTCATGGTGGGCAAGAGGGTGTCCTGCTTTGTACTGGCATCAAAGATCAATTCTCTGTGGGGGTGACATTAAAGCCCAGACCTGAAGGATGGGAAAAGGCCAGCCATGTAAGAGGAAGAGGGCCCAAACTTGGATTTCCTATCATGGACAATAAAGTAAAAGTCTTTTCAAATGAATACATTCCTGTTCTTTTAGGGACCGTTTTCTCACCTAATTGCTCAGCTCCTTGGTGATGATGTCTCTTGATCAACCCTTTGCTAGTGCCTTTTGTGCCATTTGTTCTTGAGGTGGCTGAGAAAGTCCCTTTAGAGGCTGGGGATAACTGTTCATTTCCCTTCCCAGACCTGGACCATGGCATCCAGAGCTGCTAGCCAGGTTAACTGCTCCACAGGCATCATCTTTTCTCAAGACAGCCTCCATTTCCTCAAAAGCAAACCCTTAGGAGGTTGTTATGGGGCTTAAGTGAAATAAATATTGCACGTAGTTGTTCATAGATGTTAGCCAATAGGATGGCCATCAGTTGAACTTCACACAAGTTCAACTACCTTATATATGAAAAGTGGATCCCTTTGCAATCATAATCAGAGGCTTGGGATAACAACTAGATGTTCCTTTAAGGCAAGACAGACTTCTATGGGATAGGGAATACCTCATACCTTGGACCAAATTTTCAAACTGGAACCACTATTGCTCAGAGTAGAATCCCAGGAAATGTGTTCACCCTGGGAGATATCAGTAGAATACCATTTATAGCACAAGGGAAAAACAAGGATCCATAAGAAGGAGGCTAGAGTGAGGCTGGCAAAAGCCAGCTGTTTAGGACTCCAGCACAAGCAAGCAGAGACCACCAGATTCTGGCTATGGTGGGAAAACAGAACCTTAGAGAGGACCAAGGATCCTAGAAAGCTCCTGGCGGTCTGGCAAGTGCTCCTCCTGAGAGTCAGGATCTCTGTGCAGCAAAGATTGGGATCTTATCTCTCCATATGCTCGGGAGGTTTTTCCACCTGTGTCTGAAGAAACAACCATATCTAGTAACCTTGGGGTATGGCCAGGAGATCCTCAAAGAAAACCACTAGCTTGGATGTTTTCATCTGCTTTTGACTGATCCTTGGAATCTATCCTCTTTTTCCTCTCAAGTCCCCGGATTGCTCCATAGCATCTTCCAAGTCATTCCTGACACTCACTCTGACGCCCAGGATCTTGGTGCCTCCCTCTGAGGGTGGTTCCATAAACGATGGCCACAACACAGCAGAGGCCACAGCCTGCGCTAAACAGTCCTCCGACCAAGGATGCTGAGCCAAGATCAGCCTCGTCTCCAGGAGAAAAGGACACCAACCACCAAAGACCCAGGAGCAAGAGCTGAGCAGCACGAAAGAAAGAGGCCCAGAGAGTGACCCAAGAGCCATAAGGAAGCACAGTCCTGTCTTTGCAAAAGCGTGCGTTTGGGGACCTGCAGGCACGGAAGCAGAATGCTGAGACCCAAAGAAGGCAGCTGGGCAGGGCTTGAAGGATGCCTGGAAGAGCAGCCTAGAGCAGGGCCCAGCCTGCCCAAAGGCCCACCTGGAGGAATCTCACCTCCGGAGTCTCTGGGGGCTCCTTGCTGCCCTCTAGTGCCCAACTCAAGGGTAAATGGCCCCCGAACCAGACAGCAAAGATGAGCCGCCAAGGCTCCCAGCCTTGTGCTCTGTGTCACAAACGCTGGGATGTGATCATTAGGTGATTACACTTTTAAGGCCCAAATTGTTTTATTTGTTTCCCTGCCAGCTTTCATGAGGCCATCAGTCATTCCCCACACAGATAACATTTCTTATGCACATTGACAGAATAAATTACATGGTTCTCATCCGGCAAATCAACATTACAGGGGAACATTATCTTTTGCAAAATGCTGCCTGGGCACATCATAAATCCCAACCAGGTTTATTACATCTGTCTTGTCATAGATGCATTTTATTGAGAAGTGGGTTTTTTTTTCCAGATTAATAATCACATTAATAGATGAGATTCTTTCTAGAGGATTATTTTCTTGGAGAAACCAGAGGAAGAACTGGCAAGCCACAGAGCGTGGCCACACTGTGGCTGGTACAGTCAACATTGCCCATGTCACACTGACAGTACCCTCCAGGACGGGGACCTGGGAACTGGGAACTCCTGCCTCACCAGGAAACTCTGGGTCAGCCATATTCCTTGGTCACCTCTGTCAGAGTTCTCTCCAAAGGACAAATCCAGAGGCTCCCAAGATGTCACTATGAAAGATGTGCTGCTGTTTAAACCAGCCAAATGACTGCTGGCTGAGAGACTAACATATTGTGACTAACAAGCCAAGAGGAGAGGGAAACATAGCCCAGTTGGAATGACAACCAGATAGCTGGGGACAGAAGCTGGGAAGCAGGCTCCCTGCCTGCCTACACTCCCCCATGAGGAGGTGACCCAGCTGTTCAGGTCTGGGCTTCCTTCTCCTCTCTTAGGTGGGAATACTGGTCCAGATCTGTGATTGCAGAACCATACTCTGTCTGCGAAATCCAGTAACCTGGTTTAGTAAATGAGGCTGAAACATCGCCTTCTCTGAGGATGGTCTGTGTTATAATAGCAGAGCCACAGCTACAGCAGAGCCCCTAGGGCTTGCATAGACTAAAATATTTACTCTTTGGGTTTCCAGAAAAATGTACCGGCCTCTGGTCCAGGTCTATCTAGGTGGACGTTTTGGGCCAGGCGGCGCAGTCATGTTGAAGTGTTGATCATAACACTGACAGAGTCCACTCCGCACAATGCTCATTTGGATCTTGCGAAGCCTTCAGGCACAGATTAAGAAAAAAAGCTTCAATCAGTCCGGTAGTTGTTGTAAAGTCACCCAGGGCTGAGATAGGAAGGAGGGCGAGCTGAGAACTCGGGCTTATCTGGCGCTAAGCTGTTCTTCCCTGTCTGGCACTGTCTGGGCACCATGGAGATGTTGATTAGCAGATGCGAGTGAAGCATAAAGAAATATCTTAGAAGACCCCTTATTTGACCCATAAGATATTAACAAGTGAAGGGAAACAGAGGAGTGCCAGGCAGGGCTTCTTAGAAGATGGAGGGAACTATACAGAGCCCGAGTGAGAGAACAACTTGCCTCCCATTTTCCCATCATGCTGTGGACAGTCTCACCTGAACCTTACAATGGTACCCATTCAACAGATGGAGGAGTGAAGCCCAGCGAGACAAGAGCCCTGGGGCAAGAACATCCGAAAGGCAGAACCCGAAGGAAATAGGTGGAGTGGGAGCCATCCGAAGGGCCGCCCCAGCCCGCCTGGGCATCATCTCTCCATCCTTCTCCCTGGCCCTTCTTTCTCTATCCATCACTCTCCTCCCTACTCCTCCATCCCCGCCCCAGCCCACACAGGGCAGGCTCCTGCATAGCCTCCAAGGACCCCTCCTCCTTACAGCTTCTGGGAGCACTGCCCATGGAGTTAGCATTTGCATCTCTGTGCCTTGTGGCCCTTAAACCCAAAATACTTGTCTATAAGATATTCAGGGCTGGATCCCTCAGGGCTGTGTTCAGAACTCATATGCTCAGTGAGACCTTCCTGACATTTGTGTGAAATTACAGTCTCCTTCCCACATCCTCCCTTTCCCCCTACTCTGCCGTTTTTCTTTTCTAGCATTTACCCCCTCCTTTTGGCTTTTTTGCTTCCTGTCTGCTGACCCCTCACTAGGATGTAAGACCCATGAGGCCAGGGTTTTTGTCTCTCTTACTCATCACTTTATCTATAGTGCCTAGAATAAGTTGTGGCTCACAGTAGGAATTTAATGTGTGATTGCCACACATAGGTTTTAATAAATGTTAATATTGTTCCGCTACTTGCAAGATAAGGTTCTCTGGACAAAATATGTGATTGCTCTGATAGTATTTCCTCTTGGGTAGAAGGAGGGTGATAGTGGTACTGACTGCACCTGGAGTGTTGAGAATGAAGAATGAAGCTAAAATGAAGAGAGGTACCTGGCCCAGAGTCTGTGCAGAGCCCCTCTCAGCAGGTTCTGGTGCCTCACACACACACACACACACACACACACACACACACACTTGCCCCATGTCCTGTTACTTTCCTATCATCCCCACATAAGACCTACACCCACAGCTGAGAGGCGGAGAGGTCTATTTTGGCTCATGGATTTTAGAGGATTCAGTCCACAGTCAGGTACCTCCAGGGCAGGAAGGGCATGGTGGAAGGGCCTGGTGGAGGAAACCCTGCTTACATCATGATGGACAGGAAGCAGAGGGTGAAGGGAAGAGCCAGAGAAGGGGATGCACCCCTCCAGGTCCTGCCTGCAGCCACTCCCCTGTTCCCATCAGCTCCATCTCCTAATGGCAAGCCAGCTATAGCACTCCCATAATATATCTTGATTCTTCTTTTACCCCAATCCCCTGCCCTCCCTTCAACCCCTCTTCTAGGGGGACATTTTATATCTAAAGCACAGCAACCATGAGACCAAGACCAAAGCGGAAACTACCAATTCTGGAATCAGACTGAAGGGAGGTAGATACTCAGCTTCATTACTTACTCACAATGTGACTTAGGAAAGTTCTTGCATCTCCATGTACCTCAGCTTGCCCATCTGTAAAATGGACTCCAATGACACTGCTTCCATAGGGTTGCTGTAGAACAACTAAATGAGGCAGAACACAAAAACTGTGGTTGGCCCATGATCTAGCCCTTGTGAGCTCCGTATTTGTGAGTGGTAAGAGTAATGAAGAAAACCCCAATGGAGGCCACCTGGAAAGGGCACACTGGCCTGGGTTTGAACCCTCTGGTCCCTGGCATATTCCTGGAGAGTAGGTTCCTGAACAGATCAGGCCTGAGCAGGTTTATGTGTAACAGTCTCTCTCCTGGCTTCTTTTTTTCTATTTAGCATGAAAATCTGTCCTAACACCTCTCATTATCCACTTCATCAGTCTCAAACCGTCAGCTAATTGCACTCCCTGCCACCCCCCTCCCTCGTCTCTCTTCATCTAGCTCAGTGACATAGAGCTGCCTCCCTCTCTGGGGCTCCACTGAGGAGGAATACACAAAAGGCAGCAGGCAGCACCCCACCTGCCAAAGGGGAGCCAGGGCCAGAGGGGCGATGAGGGATGCAGGGAGACATAAGATTTCCTAGTTTGCGCTGGCTTTTAGGCTGGCAGGTCACTGACTCTTAACTGCCTATGATCCTTGAGAAGAGGAGACACGTGGGGTGAGTTTGGCATCTATCCCAGCTTCCTACCACTGGTGACTTTCCAAGTATTAGCACGGGAGGAGAGCCAGACAGAGGGCAGAGTTCTTGCTGGACAAAGGAAACAGAGACTGGGAGTTGAGGCAGCTGAGCTGGTGGGGCAAGTTATGGGGTGCATGGGGGGAGGGCTGAAGGAGGCACGGAGAACACCAGGATCAGCATAGTCGGAGAGGCTATCAGACTGCGCGTGCACAGAGTGAGGCTTTGTGCTGCCTGGCAGAGAACAGTTCCTGCACGTGAGCCAAACTGCTCCACGGGAGCCACATGGTGCTGGGAGGTGGTGGAGCCGTCGGAATGGAGTGATCTGCTGAGCACTGTAGGTATTCAGCAGGGGCGCCAGGAAAACTGTGGAGTGAGGACACCTCCGCATTCACCCTATGTTATGGTGTATGTCTAGTTGTCCCCGCAAAGCCTCGAGCAGTCATGGGGCGGGGACTTCTAGAGTTTGAGACTTGATTCATGATCCCTGGGATTATGTGTTTTAGTACTGAAGGGATTAGGGGTCCAAATACTTTTGGGATTGTGGGTGTAGCCTAAGGCAGAGGCTAAGGTGGAGAGCCTGAATGTAATATAAAGAGAGACAGAGACAGGCTTGTGCTGTTGCTCTGCTACCCTGGTTGGTCGGTGCCTCTCTCGCGATGGTTGCTGTTCTGCTGCCATGAACTGGATGCTCTCTGCCCTGCTCCACTCAGCCTTGGGCCAGCTGAATATGGACTGAAACCTCCAGTATCTGTGAGCTAATAAGCCTTTCCTTCCTTCATTTTGAGTGTCAGGTATTTGTTCCAGCAACAAGCAAAAAGTAACTAAGACACCCTATGAAGTCTAAAATCAATCAATGACAGAACCAAGCTAATTTGCCAGGGAATTACCACCCATCAGAACAAAGACATGACACCCACTAAAATATGAATCTATACAATATCCATAATGTCCATCATACACATTTTGAAAGAATATTTAAATGCAAATCTATAAACAGGAAAAATATTATCAGTGAAAACAGACTGAGAAATCACACAGGTATTAAAATTAGTAGTAAAGGACTTCAAAATAGCTGTTATAAACATGTTTAAGGAGCTAAGGAGACATGCATAAAATGAGTGAATCAGTGAGAGACTATGACAGCAAAACAAGTGGAAAGTATTTAAAAATTCAGACAGAAATTACAGATAAAAACACAATATGTCTAGAATGAAAAATTAGCTGGATAAATTTAAGAGAACATTGGAAACTAGAAAGTTCAGTGGATTTGGAAAAAGAGCGCTTAAATCTAGGGCAACTAAAGGACATAGAGAAAAAGAACAGAGCCACAGTGACATATGAAACAATATCAAAAGTGTAAACAAATGGAATGGAGTGCAAGAAAGACAGGAAGGAGATTAGGTCAGAAATTTCTTTTTTTAGGAACTGGCAAGATAGCTCAGCAGACTAAGCACCTGCTTAGGCAAGTGCAGGGTTCAGGTTCGATCCCTGGCACTACATGCTGTGCCACCCCCACCTCCACACACGCTGAGCCAGCAACAAAGTCCAAGCATAGTGACACATGCCATTTAATCCCAGGGCTGGGGAGGCTGAAAGCAGGAATATCACCACAAGTATGAGCTGTGTAGTAAGACCCTGTAACAACCAAACACTTTTTTAAAAAGGAAAGAAATTTCTTTTTAAAAAATAAAAAATAAATATCAAAACAATAAGGAAATAACACAGAGATGTCAGACAATATTTGCAAAAGTCATACCTGATAAACAACTTACTCAAAATGCACAAAGAGCTCTTAAAACTCGACAATAATCAAATAAACTACCCAATTTAAAATTAGCAAACTATCTGGACAGCACTTCACCAAAGATGATGTAAAGATGGCAGACAGTCCTGACAAGGTGGTCAACAACATACATCATTGAGTAACTGCAAATTAAAACAATAATGAGGTATCACTCCATACCTACTGGAATAGCCAAAATGTTTGAGGTGCTAGATAATCTAAGTACCTTGAACCTAGCAATACGTAAAGCATAAATGCCCTAAAACTTCATATTGTGGCCCATAAAGATGTGCAACGACTATCTTTCCAAAAACATCTTTAAAAGAGCAGCCAAAGTCCAAAAGTTGTCAGGGGAGATAGCTTGGTGGTCTAAGCACCTGCCTGGCAAATGCAAGGACCTGGTACTGTCAAATCCCACTACCAAATGCTGTGCTTGCCACTGAAACTAGGTGTGGTGGCTCATGCTTGTAATCTCAGTCCTGGGAAGGCTGAAACAGGAGGATCACTATGATTCCAAGCTGGGTAGTGAGATCCTGTACCAAATACATTGTTAGAAGGTCCAAAAGTCTGGCAATAGCAATGCTGAAGGAGGTTGGTACGACAGTAGCTCTCATCACTGCTGGTGAGACTGCACAGTGCTGTGGCCCCTTTGGAAGACATTTTGGCAGTTTCTCACAAAATTAAATGTACTCATATGAAATTCAGCAGGTGCATTTTTTAGTATCTACCCAAATAAATAAACTGTGTCCACCCAAAACTTGCACATGAATGCTTATAATAATTTTATTCATAATTGCAAAAATATGAAAGCAAACAAGATATTCTACAATAATTAAAATGGATAAACAGGTGGTGGCACACCCATACAGTGAAATATTTTTCAGCACAACAAAGGAATGAACTATAAAGCCGTGAAATGACACGGAGGAATCTTAAAGGCATATTCCTAAGTGAAAGAGGCCAATTTGAAAAGGCTTTATATTCTCTGACTCTAACTATATGACATTCTAGAAAAGGCAAAATTATAGAGACAGTAAAATTATCAGTGGTTGACAGAAATTTCAAGAGAAAGAAGAGGGATGAATAGGTAGGGCATAGAGGACTTTTAGAGCAGGAAAATTATTCTGCATAATACTGTAATAGTGGATACATGTCACTACACATTTGTCAAAATCCATACAATGTATAACTCCACAAGTGAACACTAATGTAATCTATGGACCTTGGCTGACAAGACTGTGTCTATTGATGTGTTGGTTGTAATAAATGTACCAAATTGATGCAGAATTTAGCAGGGGAGGCTGGGGTGTGGAGGAGGAAGGAGGAGAGAGGAACTCTACTTTTCACTCACTTTTGATGTGAATCTAAAACTGCTCCAAAAATAAGACCCTCTAATTTTTTTAAGATTAAAAATGTTTCAAATGAGCCAGAGATATAGCTCAACACAAAAGCCTGAGTTCAATTCTCAGTACATAAAAAATTCAAATGTGATAAAAGTGTCAACCTGTAAATCCAAAAAGCTCAGCAAACTGCAAGCAATACACACACACACACACACACACACACACACACACACACACCACAGACACACAGCCACCACTGCTTCCACCTTCAGCACCAATACATAAGATCTCTGAAAAACAGAGATAAAGGAAAATGCTAAAGGCAGCTGGAACAAAAAAGAACACAGACAGGAAATAAAAGATAAAAAGATAAAAACATTCACTGATTTACCATTAAATACAATGCAATGGAGACTTTAGGTTACTGAAAGCAAAACAACTTGATTGCCCTAAAGATCCATATTCAGAAACAGCTAAAAAAAAAAAAAATGAAGAGAGTGGGGCTGAGATAGCTCAGGGACTAATTGCCTGCTTAGGTAAGCTCAAGGACCAAGGTTCAATCCCCAGTACCACATGTCATGCCAACCAGCCACTGAAACTGGGCATGGTGGTACACACCTGCAATGCTAGTGCTGGGAAGGCTGAAACAAGAGGCTTACTACGAGCCTGAGCTGCATAGTGAGAGCCTGAAAATAATTAATAGTTTTAAATGAAGATAATTTTTGAAATAAACAACAGCCAAAGCAACTGGTCACCAACAGATAGGAAGATGCTGAAGAAAGTTCTTCAGGTGCAAGGGGAGTTGTTCTGCATGAAAGCTAACGTCCTCCACAAGGAATGAAGACAATATGTATGGGTTAATGTAAAGTTTGTCTTTAATTATGAATTTCTCTAAAGTAAATTGTTGTTTAAAACAAAAAGTGGAATGTACAAGCTAACATGTGTAAAAATTAAATGTGCGAATTAGGACAGAGGAGGGAAGAATCAGAAGTGTACTGTTGTAACAGTCTTACATTGCCTGAAGTGAACTGATACACATTCAAGATAGATTTATTTTATTTTATTTTATTTTATTTTATTTTTTATGTATTTGGTACCAGGTCTCACTACACAGCTCAGACTCCTAGTGACCTTCCTGCTGTCACCCTCCCCAGGGATGGGACTACAAGTATGTTTCACCATGCTGGGACTCAGTGGCAGGCTCAGCATGTGGTGCCGGGAATCAAACCCAGGTCCCTGTGCTTGGGCTTGCCTAAATAGGGGCTTAATCAGCTGAGCTATCTCACCAGTCCTTCAAGATGGATTTTCTGTCAGTGCTTGGTTGCAATACACAGTAACTACGCCTACTGTGGGGACATGGTGCATGCGCATTACAAGTCCAAAGTTTTTGTCCTTTACCCCTCACCCCTCTATGCTCCCTCCAAACTTTTTTCCCCTCGTTTGGCAAAAATTTATTGCCTTTTTTTCTTCAGTTCTTTTATTCCAATCCACTTTCCTTTATCTCTGGTCCCATTCCTCATTTGAAAAAAAAAGATCTCCCTAATTCCTATTTCTAGCTTTTATTTTTTATTTTTCTGTTATGCTATATTTATATTTTGGGTTTAAAGAGATAAATGGGTGAAGAAAATGTGCTATTTATATCCAGTGTAGTACCATTCTGCCATAAAGAAAGGTAAGCTTGAGCTATGAATAGGTAAATAGAGGCACTGTGAGACCATAATATTAAGTGAAATAAATCACACCCACAAACTCAAATACTGCAAGGTTTCCTCTAGATAAGAAACTCATGACAGACTCTGATAATTTAAGAATGTATGCTGCATTTCCTGCAACAAACCACTTTTTTTTTTTTCTGGGACCAGGTTTTAACTCATGACCTTGCACTTGCCAGCCAGACACTTGTGCCATGGAGCTATCTCCCCAGCACCCAACAAACCACTTAGAAAGAGAAAGAAGTTTTTTAAACTAGTGGGAAAAACAAATCTAGAATAATAAAATTTGTATAAATTCGAAGAATACAGAAAAAGAGGAAAAAACAAAAAAAAAGAAAAATTGGTATCAGGTAGCAATATAGCCCTCTTCCATTCAGCCAAGTCAATAATTACATTAAATATAAATGGACTAAACATTCCAATTAAAAGGGAGAATTTGATTTTTAAAAGTACCCAACTGTATCCTGTTTGTAAGATAAACAATAACAATACAGAAAGATTAAAAGAAAAAGGGATGGATTAAGGATGTACCATGAAAATACTAACTAAAAAAAATAGAAAGTTAATAGACTAATTTCAGACAAAATAGATTCAACAAAGGACAAATAATAGAGACATTTCACATCATAAGAATCAATTAAGGCCGTATAAGTATAAATGTGTACATGTCTAATGTTGACCATTTCAAAACAGGTGAGGCTAAAAGCTAATGAAATAAGATGTGCGTGTTTCACAGTATGGAAATTATACCTCTTTTAATAAGATTAAAAATATATTTGTAAGGTGGAAAAGATACCCTCTCTGAAATAAGAATGGGTATAAGGTTTAAAGTCAAAGTTTAATATTAGCCAGCAGTTAAGAAGCCTGGACACAAAACCAGAGAGCAAACTGGTCAAGCAATGGCCGTGACTCATCCAGTTGGGTGACACTGACAACAGATCTACAAAGCACTGTACATGGTTCCAAAGTAAATCCTGAGGGGATTTGACTGACCTTGGGAGATACAAAAGGTACATGTTTTGTTATGCAGGTCTTGCTTTAACTTGCCCTTAACCACCCCAGCAGAAAAGTTTAACCACAAGGCATAAAATGTAAAGGTAGTTTAGTATTCTGGGCTGTAAAAGGCTTAAATCAACAGCTTCCAGCGTTGCCAGTTTTGCCAATAACCCACTACAATTATGGAACATTTGACTATGTATACAACTACCTTCTCTTAGATCAATGAGAAGAAATTTACTGTACTAATAGCCATTAGAAAATTTAATGTGTCTACACCCTGCGCTCTGTATAAGTACAATGAGGACAACAATCTGCATTGTATCAATTATTGGGAATATACTACTAGTGTGTTTCAAAACTGTCACATTGTAATTTATTAAAAGTAATAAAAAAGAAAAAAAAAAACCTTACCAACAGAGCTAGAGCCCTCAACTCCCTCCTTTTGAGGCAGGGAGGGGCCTGACCCAACAGTCGCAGCAGAGTTAAGTGCAGTGGTTCCTCTCCCTTACCTGCAGTTTTGATTTCAAGAGTCAACCACTGTGTGAAAATATCAAATAAATTAAAAATGTAAGTAAACCACTCATGTTTTAAATTGTGTGCTATTGTGAACAACATGATGAAACCTCTCCTTGCCCCCACTCCAGCTCACCAGAGCATGAATCACCCCTTTGTCCATGCTGTGTGCTTTCCCCTATTAGTACCAGCAGGGCACAGGGTAGCAGGCTGGCATCAAGCAGCCCCCGGTCCTAACATCACTCGAGGCCTGTGTCACTCACCTTCCTCCTCATCAGAGGAAGGGTGAATACAGTAAGTTAAGATAGTGTGAGAGAGGCCACACTGACCTGACTTTTCCTGTCACAATGGTTACAGCTGTTGTTAATCTCTTACTATGCCTAGTTTAGAAATTAAGCATCATAGACACATAAGTGCTGCCTGGGCTTTCAGGCATCCACTGGGGTTTGGAACAAGCCCCCAGGGATGAGGGGGCTGCCGCATCCACAGCTGGGAGGGAAGGGAGTGGTGAGAACAGGAAGCCTAACAGGGCTCCACTGCCGCCCACGTTGATTGATGAAACAAGAGAGGAAGCAAGAAACAGCCTGGTGTGCTGTCTCAGCACTTCGCTTTCGTCATAAAAGTTAGCACAATTTGTGATCACTGCATTATCCATGCATTCATGATTTGACATCTGTCCTCTCGCCGATCTGTAAGTCCTACAATGGCAGGGACCGTGTCTTCCTTTTTTGCCACCTCATGCTAAGTTGACATGTCGAGAGGCCCCTGACAATTGGTCATTGGATAAATGAGGGACTAAATGACTGATGGCTGGAGAGATAGCTCAGTGGACTATGTGCCTGCCTGGGCAAGCGCAGGGATTGCGGTTCAATTCCCAGCACCACATGTCACGCGGGCTCCGCCCCCAGACATGCTGAGCCAGCCACCGAGGACAGAGCATGGTGACACACACCAGGAATCCCAGCCCTGAGGAGGCTGACGGTAGGAGGATCACTACGAGTCTGAGCTATATAGTGAGACCCTGTACCAAATGCATTAAGAAAAAAAAAGACTGAGGAGGAAATAAAAGGAATGGAAGGAAGGAAGGAAGGAAGGAAGGAAGGAAGGAAGGGAGGGAGGGAGGGAGGGAGGGAGGGAGGGAGGGAGAAAGCGGGGAAGGCAAAAAAACAAGAAAAAGCAAAAATCTATTTTCCCTAGCCGGACTAAAGTAATATCATAAAATCCTTCATATCAAAATACAAACTCTCAGGTCTCTTTTCCAACCTAGGTCCCTAGGAACCCCATGATCCCCACCCTAGCTGTGCAGCCCCACTTCTGCCCAGCTTCCAGAGCACTGATCTCTCTGCACGGCCCAGTAACTGGGCAGCAGGACCCCTGAGAACAGTAGGATCTCAGTTGAAATCCTCTGTTGCTGCCCCCAGGACATCCTCTCTCCAGACTTCCATGTGCCCTGCATTAAATCAGACCTTTGTGTGCCAAAGTACAATCTCAGCTCTCCCAGGAAGAAATCGACAGTCACTGATGGAAGACTTTCTTTCATTTTTAGCTGCCCCCCACCCCATCTCCACAATGGGCCATTTTGCAGACAATAGCCATCATCATTGCCTTTGTGCAGGCCCAGGCATCCTGAAATTGAGCCTTCAGTCTCCTTGCAGACACTCACAGGAAATGGAAAATCCATGCCAGTCTCTGTTGGCACTTGAGCAGCTGATGCTAAGCACAGAGGGGGTCTGTTCTCCGGGTTACAGAAGGGTCAGTGAGTGGAGACAGCCAGGCAGGGGGACATCCTACTCCTGGGGCCAGTCCTTCAGTGTAGAATTAACATCTTCCTGGGGGCTGAAGGCCTCTACGACCCTTCTACTTGTGCTACTCACCCACGCACTGCAGGGCAGGACAGGGCTGAGCAAGGCTGGGCAGGAGAGGACAGGAGAGGACAAGACTCTGTCTGCTGGAGTCATTCTTGAAAACTCCTGGGACACAGAGTTTCACAGTCCTGTTTTCAGGAGAGTTCCCTTGCTTTCTGGTGAAACAAAGAATTCAGGGAACTGGAATTCTAAGCAAGAAAGGCAGACACTGGGTGCCCATGTCCCCATGCCACACTGGGTCATTCTCCATTCCCCAAAGGTCAGTTCAAAGATGCTCCTGACTCAGCCATCTGAAAATGTCACTTCTGCTTAAAACACTGACCAAAACAGTGGGACTCCACCACTGTGTTGAACACAACCTTAGGTATTCTGAGACAATCAAGGAATTTGATCATGACAAGGCATCAGAAAAACAAGGGAACTATTAATTTTGTTAGGTATGATAATGTAATTGTTGTTATGCAAAAAATCTATATTTTTAAATATGTACACTGCATGGTTGTGATAACACAATACTTGAGATTTTCTTTACATTGCTTTATTATAGAAGAGAAAAATAAAAAGTAGGATAAGACAAAATCCAGGCTCAACAAGACAAGAAGGTTTGATGGATTAATGATGCCTGCCACAGGCAGGAGAAAGGCAGAAGGGCAGGAACAGGGGGGCTGTCACAGATGTTTGCCACCCTGTCTGGCCTCTTATCTACTGGACAAATATCTGCTTTGCCTTTCATGCCTGCTTCCAAAAATATTTCACTTTGTTACATGTTGATTAAAGGGATGAGAAAAGGGACTTCAAATTTTTTTGGTCACAAGAAAGAGCTGAGAGACTCTAGTTGAGGAGCCAGAGAGAAAATAAAGAGGTCAAGTTCCAAAGGGTAACTGCTTGAGAGCGCACCCCAGAGGAACACCAACCCTAACAGGAGAGGTGGAGAGGAAACAACATGTATCAGGCTCTCCCCCAGCTACCAACTGGAACTACTTTCCACTTCCGGGGCAGCAAGAGAAGCTGCTTAGAAGCCACTAGGTTGGGCTCCATACTATGAGGATTCTAGGTAGCAGGACCTCTTCCCTGAATCTCTGCCCACTTTAAGATCAGGATTTCATCAGTAAATTAAGACTGAAAACTAGAAATTCAGACCATGAGACTGAAAAGACAAATCTGGCACTTCATAAGTGTATTTCCAATTGGTTTAAATTCTTAATTGGAGGCTTTCTTATTTTCCAATAATAAGTCAAAAATGTTGCATAAGTTTGGTTGCTTCTGTGAAATTTAAAATTTTGTTAGTCCTAACTATTTTACTGAATGTATTTGACAGGGGTATATTGTCAATTAAAAATGCACAATTCCAGGATAGGCTTTGAATATAGGGTGGAAGCAAAAAAAAAAAAAAAACATAATTGCAGCTGAAGTGAGATTTATTCAGAAATGAGGAAGGAATACACAACAATACAAATGATACGGAATTTCCAAACAAGAACAGAAAATTAACAATGGTTGCTATATTATGTATTGTTATCATCAGATTTATTGCTCAGATTACCAGATATAGGTAGGCAAGACTAGTGGAACCATTAAACATTAACTCTTCTTTTCAATAAACCTTAATTTTTTCTTGTCCTTTTTGTTCCTTAGTTTTTAATTTAAAGAAAGTACAATAATAATTGATAAGACATTAGAAATAGTGTGCATTTAAAAGAACAAGATAAGAAGCATTCAACCATAGTTTTCATATTTCACATTGCTGTCCTTAATGTAGCTGCTCAGATTGTAGATATTAGTGTACAGAGTTAGTCAAAGTAAAAATTTTCAACATTGGCTGCTACTTTCAAAAGATCGGCGGAAATGAGTAGTACAGTTATCTGAGCTACCCTGTGCAGAACCTTGCATGATTTTCCCCCTTCCTTTTTCCCCTGTCTTTTGTCCTTTTCATAATTCTTTGCATTGGTTGCTGCCACTTTGACTCTCCCACCACCACAGTAACTCCAAAGTTTTCCAAGAAACCATGAGAATTGTTTGTGTGAAGCTGGGCTGAAGGTTATCGAGAACAATATGAATGAGCATTTGAAGCTCAAATGGTTGAGGGATTTCAGCGGAAATGATGCGAATGTGGGACGTGGCCAGTCTGAATGGTCTCGGTAAATGTGTCTACTTGCAATGCTGCTTGGGTAGAGTCAGCCTGCTTATACGCCAGGGCTTTGTGCTGGCTATGATTGCTGATATCCTTCGCTGACTGAATTCCCCCACTGAAGGTTTGTGGGAGCGCTAACTCTAGTAGTAAGTAGCTAAGACATTGGTACTAGAATTTGATTTACTGTCCTCAAAGAGTTTGCCATGCTCCCAAGTTCTACAGCCTTCTAAAATCAACCTTCTTTAATTTCAGAGAGTGACACTCTACATCCTTGAACAGCTTGCCTGAAAGAAAGGCTGGCCCTTCCTCGGGTTTTTCTCCACCATGATCTCTGAAAAATCTCCGAGGACTATTTCTGTGTCCCCTACAGCAGCCATGGTTTTCACTTGAACGTCAAGCAGCTGCCTGAGTTCTAGTCAACTTGCTCCTTCGTTCCCGTGTTGTCGCACTTCTCCAGATTATTTCTGCTCTCTTAAAAATCCATCCAAAATTCCCTCCTGAGCACAGCTAAGACCAGATGGTAACATTTAGCAAAATTTTACTGCAGGTTTGTGGGGAAGCAGAAGAACTCACAGGGCAGAGGGTTAGCTTTCTCTTTGGATGCCCGCCTGATGCTGCGCTACTGAGCTGCTGCCTCTGCCACAGAGTGGCTTTGTCTCTTTCTGACAAAGGTCTAGATCCTCATCCCATCCTGGTCTTCTCCGGAGTCCAGTAAGATGTCAATGAAAAGCTCCTTAGTCTTGGCTTTCCATGAAATCTGAAGTGAAGACATTCTGTTAGATTGTGGTTAAAAGCACTCTAATTCCTCACTGGCTCATAAATTATCTCTCAAAAAAAAAAAATATGTTGCCTCACAACTGTGAAACCAACAGCCCAGGAAGCTGAGGCAGGAGAACCCTGAGTTCAAGGCTAGTTACAAAGTGACATAGTGAGACCCTCATGAAAAAAAAAAAAAAACTTTCTTAAATGTGGATGTAGTTTGCTCTCACATTGAATACAACTCCCAGTTGATGTAGAAAGATATCATCAGAATGACACTGAGTATTTACTAACTCTTTGCCAACAAGAGAGTAATTTTCAGAGTACATAAGAAATTCAAACAACTCAATAGCAAAAAAAAATGATAACAAAATAATCAGATCTTAAAATGGATGCATGACCAAAATAGACATTTCTCAAAAAAGAGAATATATAGGTAACCGATAAACATATGAAAAATACAACATTACTAATCATCAGGGAAATGTGACTCAAAACCACCATCAGATTGGCTAGAATGGCTGTAGAGAAAACTGTGAAAAGATGAGATGGAGAAAGGAGAACTTGTGTGTTGCTGGAGAGAGTGTACATTAACACAGCCACTATGGAAAGTAGTGTGAAGTCTCCTCAAAAATTAAGAAATGGAACTATCATATGAGCCAGCAGTTTCAGCCCTGGGCTTATAATCAAAGAAACTACAATCAGTATATTAAAAAAGTATCTGTGGGCCCGACAGGATGGCTCAGTGGTCTAAAGCACCTGCTTAGGAAAGCTTAGGTGGCTGCAGGGACCACGGTTCAATCCCCGGCACCACATGCTGCACCAGCCCTGCCCTCGGGGCAGGCTGAGCCGGCCATGGAAATAAATAAACAAACAAAAGTTCTGAAACAAGAAAAAAAAAATTAAAAAAATAAGTATCTGCATACGACAGTGCAGTGCTATTCACAATAGCCAAGATATGGAATCGTCCTACTAGGTGTCTGTTAACAGATAAATGGATAAAGGAGATATAGCATACATACACAGCAGAAAATTATTCAGGCATTAAAGAGGAATAAAATGCTACTGCTTATAGCAATCTAGATGCAAAATTGGGGACATTGTGTTAGATGAAATAAATCAGACACAGGAAGACAAATATTTCATGTTTTCACAGATACAGGAAACTTAAAAGTTGGTCTCAAATAAATGGAAAAAAATAGTGCCTTCCAGAAAACATATAAGGGATGGGGGGTGCAGAAAGGGCAGTTAATAGGTATAGGTTTTATTTGGATGGGATGAATGACTTCTAATTTTGTCTATGTAGCATAGTAAGGTGACCATGGTTGATAACAATTAATCGAATATTTCAAAATAGCTACTAGAGGGGGTGTAATGATAAATGATAAAAAGAAATGGTAAATATGTGAGGTGATAAGTACAGCAGGCACACCGATTTGATCACAGCTTGTATACATATGCCAAATATCAATCATGTCCCACAAATAGGTACAATTACTATGGGTCAGTTGCAAATAAGTTATTTTTTTAAGAAAAATAAAAGGTGTGCCATGAAAATGTCCTTGTACTTCTGAAGAACTGAAGTATTTTTTCCTTGATGGACATAAATGAGGAAAACTGAAGTCTCTAAGCACCGCAATCCCACTTACAACCGTATAGGAAAAACAGTATTCCTTTGAATAAATAGCACAGAAGGATAAGAAGAGAGATGGAAACTAAAGATTTGTAAAGAGCCACTGGATCAAACCTCACCGAAAGCCTAAATTACCTTCAAATTTCTTAATTATGTGAACAGAATACTGTAATTCTCATCCTAGCTTAAACCACTTTAAATTTTCAGTTACTTACCTATGAAATATTTCTCACTGATATAAAGGCTTATATCATTATGATAGAGGAAAAGCAATTTGATTTTGTTACAGAGTGAAATAATATATGATTATATTTTCCTTCATGTACAGGACCCTGGTTGTTTAAAAAATTAATTACTATATTTACATTCAAATTTTTTTCCAGATGCCTAGCCTTAATTTTTTTTCACTTAATCATATCCAACCACCTCTTTCACTCTGGACTGGTAATGTTCTGGGCTATCAACCTGGGCCTTCTCCTCATTGCTGTCCCTTCTGTCTTAAAGCCTATTAATTTTCCCTTTTTGGATCAATCAGAGCTCACTTAATACATATTCTTAATACTTTCTGTGAAAGAATATCAGGCATGCAAATTCTCTAAAGAAAGAGAAGATGCCTCAATCCTGATACTTGGCTGATATCCTAGCTGGGTATGAAATTTTGAATTGAAAAACATATTCTATAAGATTCCAATGTGATGTTATTTTCTAGTATCCAGTGTTACTACTGAGATGTATGGCATCATTTGTATTCGACTTCCTTATAATTAGTTTGCTCTTTGAAAGTCTCTAAGATCTCTTTGCCCTGGGCACTAAAACTTTTCTACAATGTCTTTATATGGATCTTTTATTTTGTCTAATGTAACATATCCTTGTTAGCCTTTACAGTCAAGAACCTGCAGTCCTTTATCTTAGAAAAGTTGTCCTTAGACTCTTGTATATCATTCCCATGTTCTATCTTCTTTTTTATCCTCCTCTCTCTTCATTATCTTTTCTCCAGAATCTTAACAATCAGATGTAGGACTTCTACTGTCTTGTCCTTTTTTTTTAAACATATTTGGCACAAGGTCCCACCATACTGCTCAGACACATCATGATCCTCCTGTTTTCAGCCTCCCCAGCGCTGGGATCACAGGTTTGTACCACCATGCCTGGACTCAGTGGCTGGCTCAAAGCACCCAGGTTTGGGGCCAGCATGGCATTTCATACCAGGGGTCGAATCCCAGTCCTTGTACCTGCCTAAGCAGGCACTTAGTCCCCTTAGGTATCTCACTCGCCCTTCTAGGTCTTATCCTTATTTTTACTTTTTTTAAAATAAACTTAGTACAGCGTCTACAAGGTCTCACTACACAGATCAGACTCATAGTGATCATCCTGTTTTCAGCCTCCCAAGAGCTGGGATTACAGGCATCATGCCCAGTCTCAATGGCCATCTCATTGTGCCTGGGGGCTGAGCCAGCACAGCACTCCAAGGATCAAACCAGTCTTACCATTATGTCAGTTCTCATCCTCATCTGTTCAATCTCTTATCTTTTTCTTCTGTTTACATCATCTATCTTTGTCTTTGTTTTCAAGTTGCTAAAAATTCTAGCTATTCTTAATCTCTGCAAGCTCCTTATACTATAGCAAATCAGATTTAACTACACATTAGAAGGATCATAGACCTTGACTAAGTATAACTCATTGCAGGGATGAAAAAATGGTTCATCATACACAAACCTATAACTGTGGTACCACATTAAGAAAATAAAGACAAAACACATATGATCAACTTAATAGATACAGAAAAAAATATTTTAACAAAATTCAGCATCCATTGATGGTTTTTTATTTCTAAAAAAAAAAACTCTATAAAATAAGTATAAAAAGGATATATCTTTTTTTTTTTTTTCGGAGCTGGGATTTGAACTCATGAACTAGCACTTGCCAGGCAGGCACTTGTGCGACAGAGCTATCTCCCCGGCCCCTAAAAAGGATATATCTTAACATAGCAAGGGCTATGTATCACAAGCCCATAGCTAAGAGCATAATTGATGAGAGAAAACTGAAAGACTCCACACAAGGCAAGGACACCCACCCTCACCACTTTTGTTCAACAGAGTACTGGAAGTCCCAGTTGCCACACTTATAGGAGAAAGAAGAAGTCCAAAAATTGAAATCAGAAAGAAAAAAAGTGAAATTATCTCCATTCATGTGGCATGTTTTATGTGTAGAAAACCCTAAAGACAAAATAAGTTTTAAAAAAAACTAGTAGAATTAATAAACAACTTCAGTAGTCTCAGGAACATGAAAATTAACAGATTTTCTGTGCACTGCCAGTGAATGACTTGAAAAAGAAATTAATAAAAATTCAAATTCATAATAGCATCTAAAAGAATAAAATGTTTATGAATAAACTAACAAAGAAAGTGGGAGAGGGTCAGGGAGATAGCTCAGTAGAATAACCACCTGTCTGGCAAGCACAAGGTCCTGAGTCCAATCCTGGGTACCACCAAAAAAAAAAAAAAAAAAGTACAAATGTAAAGGAGACACAGATAAACAAATATGTCACATCCTACTTAAAAGTCAGTTAAAATTGTTTAAAGACTTACATTTAAAATCCACAGCTTTAGTGGCCAGAGTTGAACCCTGGCTTGCCCTACCGGCCTCGCCTCCAGGACACACTGAAAAAAAAAAAAAAAGATAGTGATTGAGACTGGGTGTGGTGTCACATTCCTGTAATCCCAGCACTTGGGAGGATGAAAACAGGAGAATCATTACAAGCTCAATGTACATAGTGAGATCCTGTAAACCCTGTAGGTCCTGTCCTAAATATATATATATATATATATATATATATATGTATGTGTGTGTGTGTGTGTGTGTATATATATATATATATATATATATATATATATATATATATATATATAATAAATAAAATCCAAAACTACAAAATTACCAGGAAAAAAATATATAGGGGAGCTTCTTGATGTTGGTGTAATTAATGACTTGGGGAGTTTGCTTGAATAATTACACCAAAAATAGACCAGTAGGATAACCTCAAACTAAAAAACTTCTGCACATCAAAAGAAAAATCAATGAGATTTCTTCTACTGTATACAGTCTATACAATAGAATATCTACAAACCATATGCCTAAATAGGAGTTGATTTCTGCCTTGATTATTTTTCTCTAGTTGCTGAGAGAAAATGCCTGACTCAGAATTAAGAAAGGAAAGGTTTACCAAGCTCATAGTTTGTGGAGGTTTCAGTCACACAAGGCTAGCACCAAAGAAGAGTGGCACATGGCAGAGGGAAGCAGTTCATGATAGCAGAAGACAGCAAAAGCAACAAGAGCAAAAAAGAGAGGACCAAGCCGCTTTCCTCCTGTATATTGTATGTAGGCTGCGTGCCCCCAGGTAGATGCAGCACTAACACCCAGCACTGGACCATGAATCAATCAAAAGCTCTAGAAGCCCACCTCATGACTGCATGAGGCCTTGGGGGGGACATCTAGACACAAACTATAGCAATATTAAAATTTACAAGGAACTCATGCAACTTGATATCAAACAATCTGATTTTAAAATGGACAAAGGACCTAAATAGACATTGCTCTAGAGAAGACATAAAGTTGGCAATGGGTAGATGAAAAGATATTATACATCCTGAGTTATCCTAGAGATGAGGGTCAAGTCGCCATCACAACAAGATATTATTTCATGCCTCTTAGACTAGCATCATCAAAAAGACAAAAGAAAACCACTGGTGAAAGTGTGGAGAAAACTCTGATAGTGGGAATGTAAATCTGAGCACTCATTAGGGAAAACAGTATGGAGTTACTTTAAAAAATTAAAAATAAAACCGTAACCTGAGTTAGTTACCCCACTTGGGGATATATACAGCCAATAGAAATGAAATTGGGGTCCTCAAAGAGAAATATGAACTCCCATGTTCATTATAGCATCATTTACAGGAATAAAAGCATCCTGATAACCTAAATGTTCATTAATATTGAATAAAGAAAATGTTATACGTACACATGCATGCACATGCGCACATGTATGCATGCATGCACATGTGTAGAAGAATAATATTCAGCCTTAAAAATGATAAATATTCTGCCTTTAAATATGAATAAGCTTGGAAGACATCTTGTTACATGAAATAAGACAAGCACCAAAAGACAACATAGCATGGAGTATCTAAAATAGTCAAACTCATTGAACCATTAAGATAATAGCAGTTGCCAGGGATGGAGGAAAGCATAAATGAGGGGATGTTGATCATCAAAGTTTTAATTATGGAAGGTCAAAAAAAAAGTCCTGGAGATCTAATGTACTGCATAGTAACTACTTTTAATGATAGTGTACTTGAAATTTTATAGGAAGGTAGCAATTGTTTCCTGGGGGAGAAAAAATAAAATCAAGGGTAAGTAGGAAAAGTGATCAATATTTAATTAGACTGGTTATGCTTGTCACTTCACAATACATATGTATCTACAAACATCAACCATAACCTGGACATAAATAAAATTTGATTTGCCAGTTATACCTTACCAAGGCTGAACAGAAGTGTCTGAAGCTGCCATCAATGTTGGCTTAAAATCACTTTGAGTGCTCATGTTAGCATCAAATATACTAACATTGGAACAATACAGAGATTGTCTTGGTCTCTGCTCAAGGACAACACAAATTTATAAAGTTTTCTATGTTTCATGAAGCCACTATGTAGTTCCTTGACAAATCAAAACATAGAATTAGCATTGTAATACCAAATGAGATCCAGTAACATCTCACTTCCAGAAATATATCCAAACTGTAGCCTCATTTTTCCATAGCAATATTATTCACAATAGACAAGATGTGACAGCAATCTATGTCCAATGACAGACAAATGGAGGACCAAAGCATGGTGTATACATGCAATATTATTTAGTCTTAAGAAGAAACTCAGTGAACAGGGAGGAATTTTTTTATTTCTGTATTTTATTTTTGTTCTTTTTTATTACTTTTAATAAGAAATAACATTGAGACAGTTTCAAAACACGTTAGTAGGACAGCTACAATAATTGATACAATGCATATTGTTGCCCTCATAGTAGTTGTTCAGAGTAAAAGATGCAGACATGATAAGAGAAAGTAGTTGTATACATAGAGCAATATTCTATAATAGTAGTGGGTTATCAGCAGAACTGGCAATGTCAGAAGCTGTTGACATGAGCCTTTTACAGCCCAGCATTCTAATCTGGCTTTACTTTTTATGCCTCATGGTTAAACTTTTCTGCTGGGTGGTTAAGGCCAAGTTAAAGCAAGACCTATATAACAAAACATATAATTTTCACATTTGACAAGGTCAACCAAATCCTCTCAAGATTTACCTTGAAATCATGTACAGCGTTTTGTAGAACTTTTGTCAGTGTCAGCCATCTGGATGAGTCACGGCCATTGCTTGACCAGTTTGTTCTCTGTGAAAGCCTCAGAGAATCTTTTCTTTCTTGGTGACTTTCCTTAGGCACACTATTCATCATTGATCCCTTTCCTCTATGGCCCCATAATCTCCTTGAACAGAAAATTTGGGACACCACTGAGTCATAGGATGTTACAGTACAGGTTCTCTGACATCCTGAGTCCTCACTGACTTTGAGGGGCTAGGACCAAAACATTGGCTAACCTTGTAGCCCTTCTTTTTCTCTAATTTTTGGTCCACAAACTTGGGTTCTTAACCCTCCAAAAGAGAAACTTAGTAATACTATTACTCTATAACATAGGTACTTGAGCTTATCATCACTGTCTTCTAAATATTAAATGCCTTAGACTTAACATGGAACTGGTATTTTCCATCAATCATTGATAGTCTAACAAATCCCTATAGAATGTGATTTTTAAAATTGTTACACTTTTTACATAGAAATTTAGAAATCTAAGCATATACAAAATTGTAGCCTGTCAATCCTATAGCATTTGTCCTTGCCTCATTTTCTCTGTAATTATTTTTTTTGTTTTCTTTTCAAACAAACATTTACTTGAGAGAGAGTATAGCAATAATTGAAATTACATTAGAAGCAGCACACATCTAGAAGACCAGAATGACAAGCAATCCAAGCATGATTTTAGTCTTAAACATTGCTACTCTGAGTGTCAAAAACCTGCTGGAGATTCTTAGGACCATTGTCTAATTCATCCTGTATACATAAGTGCACAGTTTTTTCCCCTGCCAAGTTTCCTAACTTTTCTGCTTGCTATCTCTTCATTGTTTAATCCTTAAGTTGTTGATTTCCATTCAGCTGTGTTATACCATTTCCTTTTTATTTCTTCTTTGGTGGTTTTACACTAAGGAGACTATGATATTTATACATGTAGGACTGGTTTATTTCTCTTATGAGTATATCTTCAAGATATATTCACTTATATATGAAGTCTTCTAGTTTATCATTTTTTATAGCTAAATAATATTCCATTGTATTAAAAACACATCTTTTTCAACCAATCTTCAGATTATGGGCATTCTGCTTGTTTCCAAGATTTGGCTGTCACAAATTGTGCTGCTATAAACATAGGTGGACAAACATCACTGTAATATAATTTTTTCAGTTCTTCTGGGAAAATTCCCAATAGGGAGATAGCTGGATTAAATGGGATTTCCAGTCTTAATTTTTTAAGGAGTCACCGCACTACTTTCCATAATGGCTGCACCAGTCTGCATTCCCACCAGCAGTGGAAAAGGGTTCCTTTTTCCCCACAGCTTCTCCAACATTTGTTGTTGGTTGATTTCTTTATGATAGCCATTCTTTCTGGGGTGAGATGGTATCTAAGTGTTCTTTTAATTTGCATTTCATGCATGCCTAGTGATGTGGAGCCTTTCTTCATATATTTATAGGTTTGTCATATTTCTTCCTCTGAGAAGTTTGTTTTCATCTCAGATGCCCATTTCTGGATGGGGCCTTTGAATTTTGGGACCCTAATGTTTTTTAGTTCTTTATAAATTCTAAATAGAAAATCTTTGTCTGAATACTTATTAGTTAAATTATTTCAAAATTTTTGGATTTTCTTTTCACTCTGTTGGAAATTTCTTTTGAAGTGCAAAGACTTCTCAGCAAGAAGGGGTCCCAGCTGATTCTTTCAAGTGTTACATGAGTATTTTGAATTTTGTCCATGAACTCTTTGCCTACCCCCCATGTCTTCAAGATTTCCTCCTACTTTCTCTTCCAGGAGATTTAGTGTTTCTGTTTTAATATTTAGATCTTTGATCCATTTTGAATTTAACTTAGTGCATGGTGATAGACTTGGGTCTAGTTTTAGTTTTTGATATGTAGAGAGCCAGTTTTTCCAGTACCATGGGAGTAAAATTTGACAGATGCTTTTACCTTGATGTGCCTTGAAGGCATTTAGTATGATTTAGACGGGGCTTGAGAGGGTCCCACAAGGACTGAGAGTTTGGTCCCCAGCATGGCATACTAAGAAGTGTTAGGACATTTAAGAGTGGGAGACCTAGTTCCTAGGGAATATGCCCTTGATAACAGTTAAGCATAGCTGGCCCTCTGAATTGTTCTTGTTTCCTGATCTCCTTCACTGTACTATCCCCCACCACTATGACACCAGATACTGTTAGGCGCTCACCAGAGGTCGAACCAAAGTGGCTGTATAATACTGGATCTTGAACACTCAGTATTGTGAATTTAAACAAGCCTCTCTCCTTATCAGGTTTGGCAGGCTCGGGTACAAGGCAACATGTTATGCACATGGAAACCCTCATATAGCGTTATACCATGTGATATGATTTGATCACATACATACATGTGCTGCATGGACCCACTCATGCAGAGTACTCACAGCCATAGACAGGAAGTAGAATGGTGACATCAGGGCTGGGCAAATCGAGAAATGGGAAGTGGCTATAGAGCTTCAGTTAGCAAAGATGAAAACTTCCAGAGATGAGTGGTGGTGATGGTTGCCTAACAGTGTGAATGCACTTTAGCGCTGCTGAAGTATTCACTTGGAAATGGTTAAGACAATTAATGATGCATTGCATATACTTTAATCACAATTTTTTAAAACAATCACTTTCATAGAAAAGGTCCACATTAATGGGAGGAGGAGAAGAAAAGGTGACTCAGCTGTTGAGCTATATTTGGGAGCAAAAAGAAACCAAACTAGGAAAAGGTACCATTTAGAATGAACCATGAAATAATGCATTCTAATGTGTTCAGAGACAAATTTGAACAACCAGTCAGAGTCTAAAACTAAGCTAGTTCTTTACGTTACAGTCACATGTCTGAACAGATGTTGATGCTCAGGGAGTTTTATTGGCCTGTGTGTACTGTTTGCGATGATGATGCCTATAAGACATCAAATGCAAATTTTTTGATGGTGAAATAACCAGTTAAGGAAATTTCAAGAAGATAATATGAGTTCTAGGAAAAGCCATGGTATCAACTGGAGAAGGCAAGCAGATGGAGCCAGAATCATAGAGGGCGCAGCTGTAAGAGTGCCAGGAACTAGCCATGGGCACAGCCAGAGTGCTGCAGAGCCATGGCCTCACTTACACTGGGACGCTTGGCCTTCCTCTGCCTGCCCCATAATCTTCCCAGTGTTCAACAGGCAGAGCTCACATGGGACAGGGTTTGAGTACTCACTCTAAGGAAAGCACCTTCGAAGGCCTGCTCCCCCTCATTGACACTGCACTGATCTGCAGTGTGCTGCCTCCAGTGTTGTGGAGATACCCAAACTGAAGAAGATGCTAATGAGCTGACTAAAATCATTGCTCACTGCCATGATAAAGGGCCTCCCAAATCAGTTCATTTAGCAAGTTTCTTTTTTCAGTGTTGCACACGCTCAGTCAGAAGTCTGTAAGGCCAAACCGTTAAGAAGACTTGGTGTTACTCATGGAGACTTTTGAGATTGAGTTGCTGATATGGTAAAATAATCAATAGGTCCTTAACATCCGTAGGAATTTTTTTTCTCTTTTTTATTTTCCTTGCTTCTTTCTTACTTTTGTTTCTTTGTTTGAATTTTTTGTTTTTGTGTTTTCCTTCCTAGGTCTTAGTAAATGAGATAAGAGGTCTGCTTTTTTTTTTTTTTTTGTGGGACCAGGGATTGAACTCAGGCCCTTGCTCTTGCTAGGCAAGCACTTATTCTACTCAGCAATCTCCCCAGCTCCAAGAGATCTGCTTTCAAAGGGTAGAATAGATATATTTTTCTCACTCTCTTGCTAAGTGCAGTTTTAAAAATTAGCATATGAAAACTTCCCATATTGAAGGAATTCATTTGTTTGTACTCTAACAAAAATAAATAAAGCTGGCCAAAACATCAACCAGAACATCCAACTTCCATTTTACACAGAAGCCATGACTACCTTACACAAAATCTCCTGCAAGGACATTCAACTCTGCCTGTCAGTCTTGGTCTGACATCATCCTCATCGATTATCACTGAATGGCACCATTGGGGAAACGTTATTGTTTCTAAATGCTTTGGTGTAATCCTCTTCACCTTTGCCATTCAAAGCTTCCCCGTCCTGCCCCCTGGGCGTGTTCATGGCCCTTAAGGCCTTGGCACTCTCACTGAAATGCCCTGCTACTCCCGAATAAAAGGTGGCTTGCTTCAGTTTTAAGCACTCTTGTTTTTCTGCTTTGACAAACCCTAGTCCCTGTATGTAAACCAAATGTAAGTCTCTGAAGGGTGAAGAGCAGGCCAGCTAGGGAGTCTGGGTCCCCAAACCTGACTCAGCAGGGAGCTCTCTCAATTTCCTTCCTTTTTGCCTCATATGTCATACTAGTGCTGGAGAAGCTGCAATTTGTAAAGGTCAGTGTCCACAGTCCCCAAAAGTAAAGCAAACAAAAATAAAAGCTCTAGAGGCAAAGCCTACTCTCTCTAGGCAAGAAACGAAGAAACGACTCCCACCTCTAATCAGCAAGGCCTGAATAAGAAGCCTAGAATTCCATCTGCCCCAGACCATAACAAGGGACCTTTGCACCATACCTGCATGGTGACAGAAAAAGCAAATGGGTATCAGGAACTTTCATCCCGATTAGGTGGCAGCAAAGTTTCTTCATGGGTGTCAGTAGAGATAATGTAGGCATCCTGAACCTCAGGCTCCGCTCAGCAGTCTCAGGTGTCCCTCTTTCTGCCAGGCAGTATCAATGGAGTCCTGTAGGGACTTCCACCACTACCCCACAGTTAATGACTCATTTTTCTCCCCCGCCATCACCACCCCGTCACGCAAATGGAAACCTCATGGGGAGCAGAACCAGGGCAGTTTTGCCTCCTCCAGCCAGGAGAGTATCAGTGAAGCCTCCTGAGGAGTCTGAACTATAGGCATGCAGTAACAAGAAATCCTCCACTAAGGTAGGTGTCAGTCAACGCTGAATGGGAAAAATGAGCTTCCATCCCCAGCTCACTGCACTGATGCATTCCTTCCCTTCCCACCTGGCCAAGGTCAGGGGCTGATAGAGATGAGACACAGAGAAACAATATACTGACAGGGCCCAGGATTGCGTCCTGTTTCATAGACCCAGGAGTATCTCAATTGAATAAGAAAAGGCAATACTAGACACCAACACTAAGAAGACACAGATGCTAGGATTATCTGAAAAATGATTTTAGGCAGCCACCATAGAAATGCCTCAAAAAAGTTAAACAAAATTTATGCATTTTTAAAAACTCAGAAAAATAGGCGATATGAAAATAGATGAGGCCCTGGGCTTAAGCCCCAGCACCTACCATAAGCAAATGGAGATTTCAGAACCAAAAATACAGTGACTAAAAGAATCAAAAACTCAGTGGACTGGATCAGAGTAGAATGAAGACAGAAGACTGAAAAAGAAAATAGGCAGCACTTCAAGGGATGGTAGAACTTCAAATACACAACAAATATTCATGTTACCAAAGAAGGAGAAGAAAAAGAGGATGAGTCCACGAAGTAGTATGCAAGTTTGACAAAAGATACGAAGCCACTTGCTTATTTTGGCCATGATTTATTTGCAGTGGAAGCATTGGGGGGGGGGTTAGGAGAAAAAAATACATGCTATGTAGGTTATCTAAAAATAAAATGCAGAGAGAGAGAGAGGAAGGAAAAAAGGAAGGAAGGAAGGAAGAGAGAGAGAGAGAGAGAGAGAGAGAGAGAGAGAGAGATATGCAAAGATACAGGTAAGCTCAGAGAATCCCACAGAGGATGAATCCAAAGAAATCCAACTGAAGACAATGTTACGGTCAAACTTTTGTAAACTAAAGACCAAGCCCAAATATTAAACGCAAAGAAAGAAAAACACCTTACCACTGGGTAAAACAACTTAGGTGAGGATAATTTTCATAGCCAGAAACCACAAATACTAGCTAGAAATGTCATAATACCTCTGAACTACTCTAAGAAAACAGCCACCAAACTAGAACCTTATATTGCATAAATATTCTTCTGAAGTGAAAAGGAAATCCAGATAAAGGAAAATAAAGAGATTCTATGACCAATATATCAACTCTAGAAAGAGTTACTATGTGAATTTAAACTTGAAAATAGAAGTGTAGAGTAGTAAAGGAAGGAAAAGATGCAATAGAACCCACGTAGCTTTAGGAAAGGAAGAGCACAAGAGAAAGATGAAGCATCCAGACAAATGAAATAGACTTTCCTACTCTTGAGTTTTCCAAGTTATATTTAATAGCCTCAGCAAAAAAATTAGCGCCAGTGTGATATAGCAGTTCTCAACCTGTGGGTTACGACCCTGGTGGGGGTCGAACGACCAAAACACAGGGGTCGTCTAAAGTCATCGGAAAATACATATTTAAACCCATGCTATGCCATGGTGAAATGTTATTTATTGGAATTAGTAATTTGAAGTAGCCACCAAAATTATTTTTTGCTTTGGGGTCACCGCAACATGAGGAACTGTGTTGTGGGGTCACAGCATTAGAAAGGTTGAGAACCACTGTAAAAATATTTAAAACAATTATAAATGGGAAACAGTAGAAGGCTACACAAATTGGTGAATGTTGATACAGCAGATTGTGATGGTATATATATATATAATGTAATACTTAGAATGACCAGCTTTATAAAATCCTATGCAATTATTCAAGCTTAAGATATTATGGATAAAAAAAAGATATTATGGATAACTGAAATTAATTCTAAAAACTGTTGAAGCAACCAACAAGAAGACATAAAGAAGAAAAAAGAGAAAGAAAAACAAGAAAAGTCTTAAAACAAAAAATAAAATGGCAGACGTTAAGTCCTAATGTATTAATAATTACACTAAATATAAATGATTTAAATACATCATGTAAAAAATGGAGATCAACAAGATGGATTATTTTAAATGAGCCAACCATGTAATGACTCTAAGGAACTCATTTTAAAAATAATATAATCAAATGGAAAAAATCAAATAAAGACATGCATCCATATAAACATTAAGCAAAATGGAATGGCTATACTAGTGCCAGATAAAATACATTCAGAGAAAATTACTAGAGACAAAAATGAACATTATATAATGATAAAAGGATCAACCTATTAAGAAGCTATAGTAATTAGCTTCAAAACACATGAGAGAAAAGCTGCACACCCTGATCACGTAGATTCCAGAAATGAGAGTTTGACTCAGCTTATGAAAAGCTATCCAGGTAATTCAACAGGTCAGCAAACTAATAATGAATACGATAGCCTTTTCAATAATTGATATGAGAGTAATTTGATATTGATAGGCCATAAAAAGGAGAAACTTAACCAAAACTTTGCATCTCACACAAAAATCAACTCATCTGAATTATAGCCTTGAATGTTAAACATAAAATTATAAAAACTTTCAGAAGAAATCACAAAAAACAATCTTCTGAATCTATAATTGGTGAAGATTTCTAAGACACGATGCCACAAGAAATATCCATAGGATAAAACAATCGATGAAGGATGCTTCATCAAAATTATAAAATTTTCTCTGAAAAGAACCACATTCAGAGGATAAGGACAAGTTACAGACTGGGAAAAAAATTTTCACACCATATATCTATGAATCTGGAATGTATAAAGAATTTTCAAAATTCATCTTACATCACCACATACTCATTACTATAGCAACCATTTTAAAAATGGAAAATAGCAAGTGTAAGTGAGTATGTGAAGAGACTGTAATTTTTGTGCATGGTTGGTAAGAATGTACAATGGTACAGATGCTATGGAAACCAGTAAAGCGGTTCTTTCAAAAATTAAAAATAGTTATCATACAATCCAGCAATTCCACTTCTAGGTATATACCACAAAGAATTGAAATCTGTGCCTCATGTTGATATCAGTATTATTCGCAGTAACCAAAAATGGAAACAACTTAAATGTCCTTTTGTGGATGAATAAATAAAATGGTGTATTCACATACAATGAAGTGTTTTCCAAGTATAAAAAGGAAAGAAATTCGGATACAGGCTAAAATACCAGTGTACCCTGCAGACACTGTGCTTAGGAAAATAAGCCAGTTTTTTAAAAAGATGAACATCCCATGATCCCATTTATGTGAAGTAGCTAATGTAGTCAAATTTATAGTAAGTAGAATGGTGTTTATCAAGAAGTTAGAAGAGGGAGAAATAGTTTTTTTTAGTGATCATAGAACTTTAGTTTTGCAAGATGTATAAATTCTAGAAATGAGTTCCATGACAATACAGAAGCCTTAGCACTTCTGAGCTATGCTCTTCAAGACAACGGAGCTAGTAAATTTTATACATTATGATTTTTTAAAAACTCAAAGGATAAGAAATAAACGACCAATTAGAAAATAGACAAAGGACATGAAAAGGCATCTCACCACAGCATATGTAAGGAAAGAGACAATCCCCAGAATTTCAGTACCAGTAGAGAATGTATGTTAAAATGTACTTTTTGGATTTTATTTTCTCTTTCAGGTTCCTATACTAGGGAGGTAATATGTGAAATAAATGAGACGTGCATATGTAAGTACTCTGGGAAACATTTAGGACTTTCTAAAAAGCTAGGCACACCCTAACCATACATCTCAGCCTTTATAATCCTGAGCATTCATCCCAGAGAAGTGAAATGTGTCCACACAAAACAGGTACACAATTGTAAAATCAAATTTATAAGGAAGCAAAGTCTTCTACTCTGCGAATGGTTAAACAAAATTGTACCTCTGAACCATAAAAGACTATGCAAAAGAAACAATCAGTGGCATGAAAAGACTACTTACAGAATGTAAAAAATTGCCAGCTATTCTTTAGACAGAGGACTAACATCTAGAATATATAAAGAATGTCCAGTGAAATATCTCAGTGGATTAAAGCACCTATAAACAGGTGCAGGAATCAGGAGTTCGATCCCCCAGGTCTGTCATGTGGGGCCATCATGAGGGTCTTGCCCCCGGGGTATGCTAAGATGGCAACTGAGACTGGCTGTGGTGGCACACACCTGTAATCCCAGCTCTTGGGAGGCTGTAAACAGGTGGATTACTATAAATCTGATGTAGTTGTGAGACCCTGAACACCCTATAGATCCTTCTCAAAAAATTTTTAAAAAGAATATATAAAGAACTCAAAAAAAGTAGGCCTTCAAAAATAAAAGACCCAATTAAAAGATGGGCAAGTGAAATGGACAGACACTTCACAGATGTACAAATGGCCAGTAAATACTTGAAGAAGTGATCAACTTCGCTTGCCATCACAGAAAGGCAAAATAAAACAACAGTGAGTTTCCATCTTACCCAGAAAGAATGGCCATCACAAAGAAATCAAATAATAACAAATGATGGTGAGGTTGAAAGAAAAATGGAACCCTCCTATACTTCTGGTAGGAATGTAAAATTGTACAACCATTATGGAAATCATCGTGGAGATTCTTCAGAAGGCAAAAGGCGAAATTCCGTTTGACTCAGACATTCTCCATTTATCTTCCCAAAAGAGTTCAAAAATCATATCATAGTGATACATCCATACCCATGCTTAGCAACACAACTCATAATGCCAGATCTTGGAAGTGGCCTATATCCCCATCAATAGATAAGCACATACGTGGATATGTGGTATTTACATACTCTTTATGGAGTCTGCCATAAAGAAAGTCAATGTGAGTCATTTGTGGGAAAAGAGAGGCACCCTGAGTCTATAAAGTGAGGTGAATCGGACACACAAGCTTAAATATCACATGGCTTCTCTTACCCAAATTATAAGTAAAATGCAAAATAAAAGATAGATAATAGGAAGTAGGGAGACAGATCCTTCTCAAAGGGCAAGGGATAGCAAGATAGCTGAGTGGACTGTCTGCTTTGGCAAGCATAGGGACCAGGGTTCAATCCCCAGTCCCACATGCAGTTCTGTCCCTGCCCCCCGGGAACACTGAGCTGGCAACTGGCTGAGCATGGTAGCGAGTGCTTGTAATGCTAGCACTGGGGAGGCTGAAAACAGGAGTATTATTCCAAGTGCAAACTGCATAGTGCGACCCTGTACTAAATACATAAAAAATGAAAAAGGGGGGGCAAGGAATGGAAAGAGTTAGGAGGGAGGAGAGAGAAAGAGGATGAAGAAAAAATAATTGAGATGTTATGTACATGGCCCAATGCCGCACAGGAAATGTAAGCATGATGTATTATGAACATGTACAGAAAAAGAGAATGGATCAAGACACGGAAGAGAGAGGAAAACAGAAAAAGACATCACAGCCAATTGCGTACATCCTAATCCTGAGATGTATGCCCCATTTAAATAATATTATTTTATTCTAGGTCTTTTCATTGGCAAGTACATGATATTCCTTAAAGGACACAATAATGAAAATGACACTTGGGATAGCAGTTGTCAAAGGAATGTTCACCACAGAGGAGAAACCCACACGAAATTTGTGGGGTGACAGGACAGTCCTGTGTCTTCATTGCAGTGATTACACAAATCTATACCTGTGAAAACCAAATACAGAACTGTGTACACACTTCTACCAATGTCACTGTCTGTGTTTTCGTATTGTGCTATAGATTCATAAGACGTAACCAATGCAGGGAAATGGAGGAAGGGCCTGCCAGCTGAGACTTTTCACCCCTAAATAATTCTCATAAGATCCATCTAGGCTTTAGTAGGTAGCAATAATTTTTCCCTTATCTTGCTACGTATTATTTTATGGTATAGATATACAGTTTGCTTAACTATTCGCGGGCTGTAGAACAGATTGGCTGCCTCCAGATTTTGCCTGTTAACAATGAGATACCTGTTTTTGCACGTACATATTTCACTTCTCTATAATAAATACCCAGAAAAATCTCTCTGTGCTATCACTGGGACTTCCTCTCTATCCATAATTATTTCAAAATATAAAGGGGTTAAAAAAAAGAATGCGTCTCACAGTGGAATTAAGACCTTTTTAGATTACTATACAAATCTAGGAAATTGGTCTCTTTGCCTGATATATTCACAGACATTTCCACATATGGTAACCTGAAAATCTTGCCTGTATCACCTCTTTGGCAAAGTCGTAGGCATCTTTCTCAGTGTTTATGCTTACATAGCTCATAAAGTAATAAGAAACACAAACTATTGCCATTTTTGTGTCTGTATCGATGCAAGCCTGGGTACACACTGTAAGACCACAGCAGAAAAAAATAAATTGTCTCAATCTTTAAATTGATAGATAGTGTTGACTCAATGTACGTGATGTGTACTGGTGACACAGTCATGCGTACCACTGATATAATTGTGGTCCACTGACCATATTCCTAATTGAAGGAAACGCTGAGTGGAAAACCCCATGCTACAGCTAAGTTCACAGGGTCACTGAATTCTTGCCCCAGGTTAAAAACATCTGCTCCATATATTCTCCTAGCTGTATCCCACAACTTTTGATGTGTTCCTATTTTCATTTTTGTTCAGTTGACAATATTTTACTATTTCCCTTGTGATTTCCTTTTTGACCTGAGGGTTATTTAGTAGAATATTGCTTTGCATCTCCTTCAAACCCATCACATATTCCTTGCAAATGTATTTTTGTGGCTGCGTTCCACAGAACCTAGAAATTCTAATGGAAGCTCACCTAGCACAGTTAACTTGCAAGTGAGCCCAAGGTTATCAGAGTCATGCCTAAAGGAGGCAGGACAAAATATTTAATGTGCACATTTTATTGCTTTAAGATTTATCATTTTTAAATGAGCAGTCTCATGGATTACAACTTCAAAGACCCTGTAGGCTGCCTGGCAGGGACCATGGGGGTTGGGAAGAGACAGGTAGGTCAAAAGAAGTGCCCACAGCCGTGGGTCCTATGTGTTGCCACTTGACTGGGCTTTGTCCTTCTCCTATGCCTCAAGGAAAGCAGAGACCTTGGAAGTTATCAGGGAATCAGACAAGAAGCTTCTAGCTAAGCAGGAGCTGTGGCACATCTTAGCTGAGGAGACCATTGCCAGTTAAAATGAAAGAAGTACCAGACGTGGGTGAGTTGGAGAAGGGTGGGGAATCAGATACAGGAAGGAGATGCTCACACCGAAATAGCCTGCAAGGGAATGGGCATGTACTGCACCAGACTGGGGAGAGCTTTGGCCCCAGTTTGGGAATTCAAGGCAAACTAGTGAAGTTGTAACTAAAGAAACATGGTTGGCCAGGCCCGCGCCCGCCCCGGGTAAGCTGCCTCCACCCCTCTGCCCCTCCTCTGTGTTCCTGCGACTAACTTCCTGTTCCAGCCCCGACCTGGTACTAGCCAGGCCCGCGCTCCCACCGCGGCCCAAGCTCCAGTACCGAACCCATCAAACATCTTGTCTGGCAACCAATCTTGTCCACGAGCCTATCAGGACTACTCAATCCCAAAGCTCCACCTCCACCTACAGACCACACCCACGGAGCTTCACAGCAGCTAGCAGCCTGAGCTCCAACACAGAGTCAGGAACCTCTATAGGGGAAGCAACTTGGAGTCTCCAGACCAAAGGCCCATAGACACAGCATAATGCCACCAAAGTGCAGAGGTCGCCTCAATACAAAATGGTAACAACAAGGAGTAGGATGAAATCTCAGGGCCCATGCCCACCCAAATCAAATACAGAAGACACTACCATGAAAGAAAATGGGAATCATGCAGATCAAACCTCTGAATTGGAAGCATCTGAGGCAGATAGACAAGGGCAGAAACTTATAGAGCAACTGAGATCAGAGATAACATATGAAGTAAAAAAAGAAATACATGAAGTGGAAAAATGGCTAGAGACACGTATAGAGGACATCAGAGCAGAAATAATATCTAAAGTTAACAAAGACATGTCTAAATCAATAGCATCCCGAGTAGGGGAACAACTACACAAAAGTAGAAAGGAGAACAGAACAGAAATAATCTCTGTATTAGAGAGAGAAAGGTTAACCATAATGACAGACTTCAATACTATTAAAGAAGACATCGATAAAAAATTAGAGGAGAATAGAAAAATGATGGACTCCCTGACGGAGCAATATAGGAAAGACATAGATCGCATGAAACAGTTT
>PVJA010007638.1:8864-36529 GCA_004027025.1 Myocastor coypus
AAAAAAAAAAAAAAAAAAAAAAAAAAAAAAAAAAAAAAAAAAAAAAAAAAAAAAGATCACTTTTAAAGGAAAACTCATCAGAATAATGGCAGATTTCTCTTCACAAACCATTAAGTCAAAAAGAACATGGAGCAAAGTACAGTCTTTTTCTTTTTTTTTTCTTTTTTTGTTTGTTTGTTTGTTTTGTTTTGTTTTGTTTGGTCTACAGGGTGTTCAGGGTCTCACTACTAGATCAAACTTGTAGTGATCTGACTATTTACAGCCTCCCAAGAGCTGGAATTATAGGCATGCACCACGATGCCCAGTCTCAATTGCCATCTCCAGCATACTCTGGGGGCAGGCCAGACACAGTAGGCCCAAGGATAGAAATCCTGGCCACCGCATCTGTTTACAGGCACTTTAATCCACTGAGCTATTTGGCCGGCTCAATACTACAAGTGTTGCAAGAAAACAAATTCCAGCCCAGACTGATACACCCTTCAAAACTCTTTTCGAAGTATAATGGAGAAGCAAAATACTTCCATGGCAAAGAACAACTAAAGAATTTCATCATGGCAAAGCCAACCCTACATAGACTACTAAAAGATATTCTAGAGAGGGATCAAAATGACCACAACTCCATGAATGAGGATGGAAAAAAAACTCACAAATAGAGCAAACAATTAAACATAGAAGAAAAAGGGTATACAAAATAGTCTTTAAATTATTCTTTTGTATACAGCAGCAAAATATTCCCATCAGCATAGTCTACAAATGCACCCTATGGGCCATGATTCTGTCTGGGCCTACAGGATGAATATGAAGGAAATAGCAGTAACTCAGTCCTACAAGTGACATCTGGCCACCAGTAAGTGTCATGGACAGTGTTCATGCCCACGACATACTAGAACTTGCTGCAATATCCTATCCCCAAACTGTTAGGAGTGCTGGTTAAATACTTATTTGCCATGCCAGTATTTATCTTATGCTTTATTCTTAGTAATTCTTTACTATCATGAAACCCTTCTGTTAGTTGATAGTTTTGTATATATTATCCTATTCAAATACTATATGAACACTCTGAATTGATCACAAATTTGTAGATATCATACACAATATTCTGGCCTCTTAGACTCACAATTTAATTTTAATTTTGGGATACTGCTTTGAAATATTTAATTTAGTTTTTAATTATTTATGTTTAATGTTTTCTGAATATTGTTTAATCTTAATTTTTATTTTAAGATTTATACTGTATCTTTAACTTACAATCTACTTATGACATGGTATGATATTTTTCCTAGTATTAGAAACTTTAAAAAGTATATTTCCATTTCCCAATGACATTATATTACTTCTTCCTTGGCTTTTACACACACACATACACACACATGAAAAAATATGCATATAACCTGACATAAGGTTGATACTGTTTTGTAGAAATCTTCAGTTATTTTTAAATAGGTTCATCTAATATTTTTAGCATGGTCCAGCATGACTACTATTTTGAGGCCTTTTTATTCTTTATCCAGTACCATATAGCAACTTTTCTTGCTTCTGGATTATGGTCTTTGTTATTTTCTATAGGCTAAGTCTGGAGATATTAGAATATTTCAAGTTTGTATAACTAGAAAGTATTTTACTTTTAGTTTTCAAAGGTATGTTTGCTAACCATAAAATTCAGTGATCTTTTTCATTTTTTTTTCTTTCAATCCTTGGAATAATTAGTCTAGTTTCTTACCCACTTGCTCTTTTTCTCCTAGTGTGTAATAAGACATTATTTAAATTTGTGCTCCTATAGCTAATTTTTTTGTATGTACATGCCTTAATGGTATTTTCTTTACACTTTGTTTTGGACAATTTTATTTTTGCACAACTTGATATGATTTTATTCAAATTTCTTATGCGAAAAGTTTGTTTTTCTTGGAAATATGGTGCTATAATTTCAACTAAATTCAGAAATTTAAAATCTTTAAACACTTACGGTCTTCCCCTTCCTACTTTGAAAATTCTAATTATATGAGTATAAATTTCTTCATTCTGGCACAGAGTGGACTATTAAATGACTGATCTGTAAATTCATTTTCATTTTAGACAATTTTTACTATTCACTTAAGTTTGTAAACAATTTATTTACAATATACAATCTATTATTTATCTCATGCTATGTATTGATTTCAGAATTATTTCTCTAAAATTCACTGTGTATTTTATATCATTCACATTTCAATATTTGTCTACAATTTTTATCATGCTATATAATTATTGATTTTTAATAAAGTTAATGAGAAAAAAAAGTTCATTGGGCTTATTACTTTAGATGGTTTAATCCAGGATCAGCCACAGTGGGTAGAGAGGAATGCTGGAAGAATGCTGCTTACCTCAGACAGAGTATAAAGCAGACATAGGAATGATGGCTAAGAGAAAAGGACTAGTAACTGGATATAGTTCCCAAGGTTATACCCCTACGACTCCCCAAAACACACCTAGAAATGTACTTCACCCAGTTATTAGATTTACTAATAGCTACAAAAAAAGAAACACTTCAGGACATTAGTATGGGCAAAGATGTTTTTTGAATAAAACTTTAATAACATAGGCAACAAATGCAAAACTAGTCAAGTGAGACTGCATCAAACTCAAAAAATTTGGCACAACAAACAAAAAACAACTTATATAATGGGAAAAATACATGTACACTACTTATCTTTCCAGAGTTTAATATTCAAAAGACACAGGAATTTAACTCAGTAGCAAAAATACAAATAGCCTTTAAAAATTGCCAGTGGTCTAAATAGACATTTCTGATGCTCACCAACTGAAGAATGGATAAGGAAGATGTGCTATTTTTGCACAATAGAGTGTTATTCAGCTATACAACAGGATAAGTGTGAGTCTTTTGTTGCTAATGGATGCAACTAAAGAACATACTGTTAAGTGAAATAAATCAGACACTCATTTGCAAACATCATGTTGACTCCCCTGAAAGAGAAAAAATGGAATCTGTAGGGTGCAATAGATACTGGGAAGAAGGAAGGGATTATTTCAAAAGGAAAGAGTTACTGAGTTGAGGAGAAGGGCAGTAGAAGGAGTGTGAGAAAGAAATTTGTGTATGTGTCTCAGCAGGATGTTTTGTACAACTGTGCTGTGTGTTTCTGCTGATCTACGGAAAGGAGCACTTAATGCTTTGATTTGTTCCATCTCTTTTTTTATTTTATTTTTTTCTTGTTTCAGAACTTTTGTTTGTTTGTTTGTTTGTTTGTTTTTATGGCCAGCTCAGCCTGCCCTGAGGGCAGGGCTGGCGCAGCATGTGATGCCCAGGATCAAACCGTGGTCCCTGAAGCCACCCAAGCTTTCCTAAGCAGCCGCTTCAGACCACTGAGCCATCCTACCAGGCCTTGTTCCATTTCTTTTTTCAATGGTTTGTACTTTTTCTCTTCTTAATTTCTTCTTCATCTTTTTTTCTCTCTTCTTCCAATTTTATATATATATATATCTGGTAATACCAATAACTGGTTGGGAGACAACACTATACTACAACAAATACTGTAAAATTCATATTACTTTAAGTGAAAATCTGTATCACTTGTAATTTTTTGTTTTAATTGCAATTCATACTATCTCTAATAATAGTCATTTTTTCAAAAAAAAATACAAATGATCATCAAGTGTATGAAAAAATACTCAAAGGGATTAATCATGAAGAAAAATCCAAATCAACACTACAATGAGAATTCATCTTATGCAAGCTGAAATGACTATCATTAAAAATACATAAAAATAACTAATGCTGGTGAGACCACAAAGGAAAGAAATCTTCCATACACTGTTGGAAGGAATGTAAATTAGCATAATCATTATGGAAAATAATGTAGAGTTTCCTTAAAAACAAAAATAAAACTCTAGAGCCAGGCGTGGTGGTGCATGCCTATAATCCCAGCACTTGGAAGGCTGAGGCAGGAGGATCAGTGTGAGTTTGAGACCAACCTGGGCTACAAAAGGAGCTCAAGCCCAGCCTGAACTTCACAGGGATACCCAGTCTCAAAAAGACAATAAATAAATAAATAAATAAATAAATAAATAAATAGAACTCTAAAGTGATCCAACCATACTATTACTGGGTATATATCCAAAAGAAAAGAAATCTGAAGGTCAAGATTATCTCTATATCCATATTTATCCTGGTATTATTCACAGTAACCAATATTTAGAATCAACATAGATAACTGAATAGTGAAATATATAAAGAAAATGTATTTATACGCAATAGGATATACCCAGCTATAAGAAAACTGAATTGCTGTTATATAAGACAACACAGATTCTCTTAGTTTCTTTTTACTTGTTGCTAGGACAAATACCCAACACCCAAAATGAAGGAAGGAAAGGTTTACTTAGCTCACAGTTACTGGAGGTTTCAGTCCATACTTGGCTGGCTCCAAGACAGAGAGGCACATGGCAGAGAGCAGCAGTTCATGGCGGTGGAACAGCAACAATGGCGACAGAGGCAACGGAAAAACCAGGGGAGCAGAGCGCAACAACACTAGTCCATCTCTCTGTCTCTTTCTATATTACATTCAGTCTCTCCACTTTAGCCTATCCACCTTAGGCTCCATCCACAATCCCAGAAGTACTCTGACCCATAATCCCATCAGTGCTAAAACATATAATTCCAGGGATCATGAGGCAAGTCTCAAACTCTAGAAGTCCCTGCCCCATAATTGCATGAGGCTCTGGGGGGACAACTAGACGTAAACCATAACACGGATGAACTTGGAAGACATTGTGTGTAAAGAAATAAACCAGCCACACAAACACAAGTACCACATATTCTCATATAAATGTGGAAACTAAGATGATCTCATAGTAGTTCAGAGTACAATAATACTTATCAGAGTCTAGTGAAGCACAGTAGGTAAATGAATAAAGAAAAGAGGGCTAAATAATATAAAAGTAAAAGTAGGTGGGGTCAAGTTATGATTTTCAATAGAAAATGGGGTAACTAGAGTAACAGTAACTTATTGGACTTTTCAAAATAGCTACAAAAGAAGAGTTCCAACACAAAGAAATGTATATTCCAGAATACTGAATTGAACACAATTATCAAAAAGAATGTATGATATATATATATATGTATATATATACATATATATATATCAATATAACATATTTTATCCCATAAATATATATAATTATCACTCATAATAAAAAATATATGCATTATACATCTACCAAAATATACCCCATAAATATGTGCAACTTACCCAAATTATTCCCCAGAAATATGTGTAATTTAAAATTTATAAAAGCTGGAGAGCTTGTTATTGTGGGACACTAATGATCATGATTCTCTTATTTATTCAACACAATTATCAATAATAATTAGAGTTGCAGAGCATTGGGGGTTTTTTTTCTAACTATTTCTTAGTATTTTCTTATTTAATTCTCACAATTGTCTCCTGACCTCCCATTTCATACATAAGAGAAGGAAGACTTAAAGTTTTTCCTCTAATGAAATTACAATTTATCTGAACTCTGAGCAAGAGCTTGTATCTCTATTGCTCACTGCACGTGATCGCTTGCTGCACATCCTTCGGGGGGATGGGACTGTACCCAGGATGTCAGTGGCTCTCTGATGTGGCTTTACAGCTGCCACTCAGGTAGGAGTTGGCACTTTCACCTTTGATCCTTTGTAAGCATCAGACCAAAGATGGCCGTGTCATGGAGCAAACAGCATCAGACACTCCTGGCCTCGGGTTTTCTCCAGTAGCCTTTAGAGGTAGCGCACATTGCAAAGAAGCCAAAATTCCTCAGTTCTCAGCAAGTCTTTCCATCAAGTGTGCATTCAGTGTGACTCTCTGATTATGTCTAATGTGTAAAATTACTATGAAAACAAATTCAAAGTAAGAAAACCAAAAAGGAAAACTGTTTTCCTTAATAGCCAATCTGCATTCTCATAGCATAGCTAGCTCAGTTGATAGCTTAGGCCACATGAATCAAGGAGATGGAACTCTCTGTTCCAGAAAATTCTTTCCAAGGGAAATAAGTCTCTAGACAACAACACTGTTAGCTTCCGTAAATTATTAACAATCAATTTATCTGAATAAATATTTTGCTTAACTGAACAAGCAAAATTATGAAGAAATTAGATTTCTCACCTGAATAAATTGAATATAAATAACTGCTTATATCAAAACAATTTTGAGAACCTTGCTCTGTTATTTCTATTGGACCTGAACATCATGAACATCATGAAATTCCCATCTCAATCTCCCTTCTTGGAAAGAGCCCAGCTGAGCACATAGCTCCAAGCCCCATAAATACCCACTCGTGAGCTCCTCTAAGATTCTGTTAAGATGTTCATCATAACTTTCCCCCTTACTGCAGTGGGTTTAATAAATTTAGCTTCAGTTAATCAATAAATATTTTGGTAGAAAATTAATGAAACTCCGTGTGAAGCCTGACACCAAATACTCAATAAGTGAGACCACATAAAGTTTATTTTCAAAGCTGTTCCAAGAGACACAGGGATTACTACAAAGATAATCCAGGGTAATTTTCTCATCTGTGACCCAGTACAGACACAAGGCCACTTACAGCGCAAAAGGTATGTGAAAGGAAGAGCACCAGAGCACCCATTTGGAAGCAAGAGGAGTCCAGCCAAGCATTCCAGCTATGAAAATGAAGGCAGAAGGGCACAAGCCAAGGAATGCAGGCCGCCTTAAAAACTGAAAGGGGGGCCAGCCACATAGCTCAGCGGATTAAAGTGCCTGCTTAGGCAGACACAGGGACCAGGTTCCATCTCAGGAGTGCCGTGCCAGCCCCACACCCAGGGCATGCTGAGACTGCGATTGGGACTGGATGTGGTGGCTCATGCCTGTAATCCCAGCACTTGGCATGCTGAGAACAGGGGATCACTACAACCCTGAACTGTTTAGTGAGACCCTATAGACCCTGTACTACAAACATAAAAATAAAAACAAACAGAAAGGAGCATGAAACGGCTTCCCTCCTAGGGCCCCCAGAAGCAATGGAGAGTGAGACAACACTCTGACTGCAGCCCACAGGGGCTAATTCTGACTTCCAGATCTGTGAATCAATAAATTCATACTATTTTAAGCCCCTACACTTGTGGCAATTTGTCATCATTACAATGGAAACCACACTAGAATTATATATGGGACAGGAATTCTGTTGTAATTAATTCTGTATTCTTCCCCAGTAAAGTGGCTTTTCACTCTTTCAGCATTTTCTTTGTCTTTGTTTTTCTGCAACTTAAATATGATGGTCCTTGGCGAAGTTCTATAGGAACTTGCTTTGCTAAATGCTTGTTGCTGCTGCTGCTGCTGCTGCTGCTGCTGCTGCTGTTGTTGTTGTTGTTGTTGTTGTTGTTGTTGTTGTTGAGAATCTGTAGTTCTGTCTCAACGGACAAAACTGTCTTCAAGTCTGGGCTCTTCAGCGCTGCTTTTATGACATCACTATTTTGCTTCATCTTTTATGTCTCAACATTTTAGTTTTAGAAATTACTTTTAAGCTCTTTCCAAGCTCACTAATCCTCTTCTTGGCTCTTCTGTGTCAACTGAGGAACCCAGACTGACATTTTTCACTTCTGTGACAGTATTTTTTTATGTTCAGTAAGTAAATTTAATTTAATTTCACTTCTTAGAATTTCCATCTCTGCTCATGTTACCCACCTGTTTTTCATATCATCTACTTCTTCCATTATAGCCCTTCACATAATAGTTGCCGTTGCTTTAATTTTCTTGCCTGAGAATTCTAATGTCTGGGTCCTCAGTCTGGTTTTGATGCCCACCATGTCTCTTTAAGCTGTGTTGTTTCTTCCCTTTCTGCGGTGCCCTTGTTCCTTCACCCCTTCTTTATGGTGAGATTTCCTCAGCTTTCCTTCTCAGAAAGAGTCTATCTTGCTCCTCCTGCACCTGCAAGTCACTGTTATTACCAAAGCCCTAAAGGAGTGTGGTAAGATGTGTAGAAAAGATAATGTCATATCATGTTTCATTAAATCTCAGTATTTTGGGCTAGGGAGATAGCTGGTGGCATAAGAGCCTTCCTGGCTAGGTCAAGGTCCCAAATTCGATCCCTGGTACCACATGCCTTGTGGGCCCCAGAACACCTGGAGTGCCCTGCCAGCCACTGAAACCTGGAGTGGTGCATACCTGTAATCTCGGTGTTAGGGAGGTTGAGACAGCAGGGTCACTATGAGTCAGAACTGCATAACAAGGCCCTATATCAACAAAAAAAAAAAAAAATTTTTTTTTGAATCTCAGTATTTTACTTGACCTAGGCATATAGTCTCAGAATTATCATCTTCAAAATTATTTCTTTCTACAGAACTTTAAGTGAGACACCAAGGCCAGAGGAGTTGAGGACAGAAGGCTCTCCTTCTCTCTTAGTGCTATAACAAGGCTGCTGAAATCTTTTGGGCAGCAGATCTTGTTTCCAGAGAAAAATTTAACAGAAGCCACAGCAGGGCTGTCTGAACGGGGCAGTCAGAATGCCAGCAAAACTCCTGGAGAACAGCTTGGCGCAGGGATCACAGTGCGGATGAGTCAGGACGGCCCCACTTGAGGAGCGCGAGTGGAGCGAGGATGCATCAGCGCGGGAGCAGGCGCAGTAGCGCAGACGGACTGCTGTGCTCACAGCGGAGTGAGTAAATCCGTGAGGGGTTATAGGATCCTTGCCGCTCACTGTTGGAGAAAAGTATTACGGTTCAGAAAGGGAGAAGATTATAATAAGCCATACGATACTGAATTGGATGTGAATGCTATTTTATATAACAAAAAGAATTTCTCCAATGTAGTGAAGTTTAAAATCTTGAGATGGAGTGATTACCCTGACTTATTCAAGTGATCCCAGGTTAACTGGAAGTGTCCTTACAAGGGGTGGGAGGAAGGAGAAGTAGGGAAAGACAGACAGACAGACAGACAGACAGACAGAGATAGAGAGACAGATAGAGACAGATACAGAGAGATAGAGAGACAAAGACAGAGGGAGACAGAGAGACAGAGACAAGAAAAAGAGACAAAAGAGAAAGAGAGACAAAGAGATGACAGAGAGAGAGAGAGAGAGAGAGAGAGAAACGACACATCACTGGCTTTAAAGGAAGAGGTCACTAATTCAGCTAATTCTACACACAGAAAAAGACAAGGAAGCAAGTTCTCTGTAGAGCTACGCTGATGCCTTAATTTTAGCCCACTGAGCCTAATTTTCTACTGCCAGTATATTCCTCAACTCTGTTCACAGAGGAAGCTGGGGGTGGAAACATCTCAGGATCAATGAGAACAGTCAGTGCTCACATCTTGATTTCTAATTATTTTTTTTATTAAGTAAAATCAGGACTTTAAGGAGAATTAGGTACTTTCAGGGGTGGGTACGAAGGTCCCAAGTGTGCCTTACTGGGTGACAAATAAGAAGTACACAGATAATGCTAAAAACTTGTTCAAGTGCCCAGCGACCACACTTCCTTTCTCTTTCCCATGTCAAAGCCGCAAGGGACTCTTTCTCAGATCTTCCCAAATAAGACCTGTTGGGATTCCTGTAGGTAAAGCCCATCATGGGATTGGGGACCCACAGCATGACAGCCTGCAGGAGTGTTTCACACCCATACTAATCCACAATAAGCCTTACACAACACATCACAACAACCATTTAAGGGTTCTTACCACCTAGAGATGGGGACGATAAAAAGAGAAACAAGAGAAAGTCAGGTGGGCGTTGCTGTTTTGGCTTGGAAGTCTTGTAGCCATGCTTCCAAAATTTTCCCCACTAGAGGAACTTACAATCTCCTATCCAGTGTTAAGAAGAGGCACAGTGAGGGGATTGTCAGTCACACTGTATGAAGAGCATGAAGCGGCTTGAGTGTACCTTGAGAGAATTCAACCTATCACAGGTTGAACATGAGTGAGAAAGCACCTCAGGAATTTTAGATCTCCATATCCTGAGAATCTGAAGTGATCTCACAGTAGTGTTCTATACTTTTATTTTGAAAAAATTCAGAGACTCATAGAAGCATTAGATAAACTTTACTTTTCCTGAATCAGCTCAGAATGAGCTGATCTCATACTGTAAATTCTGTGGATATTTTAGTATACATTCCTTACCCACAACAATATCGCCCATGTAATCATGATATAACCAGCAAAACCCAGCTTATGCTGATGTGTTATTAGGATAGGGTATATACCTTATTCAGGTTTCACCATCTAAGAGAGCTTCCTCTTGAAAAAGAATCTTGTCCAGAAACTTATTTTGCATTCTCTTCCATGTGTCCTTAATTCATTTCAGAGCAGAATTATTCCCCACTCCTCAACCTTCCTTTAAGTCTTTGGCAGTTTGAAGTCTACAGACCAGATATTTTATAGAATTTTCTCATGCTTCCTTGCTTGTGTGATTTTTATGATAAAAATAATTTATAGATCTTTGACATGCATGCCACAAAGGGCATATTGTATTTATTTCATTACATCCTACCAGGTGACATGTCATTTTCAATTACCCAGTTATGAATGATACTCACTTTTATCCCTTGATTAAGATGCTATCTGCTAGGATTCTCCATCGTAAAGTCACTTGGAGTTAATAAGTATCCTGCACTGAAGTAACTGGCCATGATATAAATATGCTGTTTCTTTCCAACCTTTCCCTTTATTAATTTACATCTGAATATGCACATGACACACTATTGTATCGTCCGGGGCCTGCTCCCTGCTTCACCCTCCATCACATCACGTGGGTCACATTGGCACTGATCTCTGGGGACATGGGGGATTAGGAAATTGACCTAGTTGTAGAGTTAAGGCTAGGTAATACATTGCTATCACTATTTGTCTTGATGTTCAAATTCTTCCATATTTTAGCCAGTACAATTCCTTCCCAAATGGTTGCTGGGTATTTAAACATATTTTTAGCATTGCCTGCATACTTCTTATTTGTGGCCCAGTAAGGCACGCCTGTTCCCTTTCCATCTCACTCCTGAAAGTAGCTAATTCTCCTTAAAGCCCTGATTCTGCATAGTAGGAAAAAAAAATAGTTAGAAATCAAGATGTGGGCACTGGGTGTTCTCACTGATACTGAGATGTTTCTAACCCCAGGCTCTTCTGGGAGCAGAGCTAAGGAATATTCTGGCAGCCAGACATTCCTAGCTGCTGATGCTTTCTGTACCGCACGTCTTAGGTTCATATTGATACATCCTATTCGGTACTGGATGGCTTACTGTAATTTTCTCCCTTTCTGAATCGTGATTCTTCTCCCCAGCAGTGAGCGACAAGGATCTTGTTATCCTTCATGTATTTACTTACTCCGCTGGGAGTACAGCAGTCCGTCTGCGCTGCCACGCCTTCTCCTGTGCTCATGCATTCTCGCTCCACTCGTGCTCCTCATGCAGGGCCACCCTAACTCATCCCCACTCTGGCCCCTGCACCAAGCTGTTCTCCAGCTCTTTCGCTGGTGTTCTCACTGCCCTGTTCAGACAGCCCTGCTGCGGCAATCAGCATAAAGGCTCTCCAAAGATGTCAATATCCTCGTTTCCCACGTGTCCGTGAAGGTTTCTTTACATAACAAAAGGAACTTTTCCAATGTGGTTAGGTTTAAAATCTTGAGATGGAGTTATTACCCTGTATTATTCAAGTGGTCCCAGCATAATTGGAAGGGTACTTATAAGAGGCAGAGACAGACAGACAGACAGACAGACAGACACAGATAGAAACAGAGAAAGAGACAGAGACAGCAGGAGAGACACGGGGGTGGGGCAAGAGGCAAATACTACATCACTGACTTTAAAGGAAGAGAATACTAATTCAGCTAATTCCACACACAGGAAAAGGCAAGGAAACAAGTTCCCTGTCGACCCACGCTTACGCCTTAATTTTAACCCACTGAACCTAATTTTGTATTTGGACCTCCAAAAGTATCAGACAATTGTGTGTGTTTTTGAGCAACTAAATGTGTGATCACTTATTCCAAAGGCAATACAACAGCAAAGCTTGCTCTTTCCCTCTCTAAAACACGGTCCTCATGCAGCTCAGCCCCGGCGCCTTCCGTGCTCCATTCTCCTGCATATGCACCCTTCCCACTGCGCTCTGAACTTAATTCTCCATGGTGCAAGGCTCTAGGCGAGTACCTTGCTCTAATGCATCTAGTTGATTTAGAATTAAGAAAGTTTGGGGAAAGCAAAAAAGAGGAAGGAAAAAAAGGAAAGTTCTTCATGTCCAATATTCACACAGCACTATCTAGAGTACAGAAGCTGCCCCTGTCTGAAACACAATAAATATGGGACTACATACATACATTAAGGACTTTCCTCCTAAAGACTGGTACCCCTGGGCCTAGGGAGGGACCTACTGCTACTGTTGGGAGATAAACTCTGGCAGCTTCGAGGTTTGATAGACTAAAGCTGGATTTTCCTTCTGGAAGTCCCATTTTAAGTGCTGCCTGATCTAGTCTCAGTCATGTTCTTCTAAGGAACCTCCTCCCTGTCTCACTGTCCACCACCCCTACACTACATAACATAATTCATATCTCCCTCCCCATGCCTCTCAGGGTAGGTAAGATTTTACCAAGCCCTAGACTAATGCCCTCTCTGACTTCATTTCAAATTGCATGGTTATTTCTCCAGATGCTGACCAGCAAGAATTATTCATGCCTTCTGCAGACTCATGAGCTGGTTCTGTGCTGTCGACCCGACAACCTCACAGTAGCCCTGGATATACCGCACAGCCCATGTCACTCTGCCTTCAGTACTGGCAAGAAGAAAGACAATGACAAGATCTGACATCGGTTACAATCATACCAAAATTAGCCTTGGTATTTTTCTCATTAAATGTGTAAAACGTTGGTCATCAGGTGTGTCACCTACTCAGTAATCAACGTGGTTGCTATGATCATCAAAGATTAAAATGATAACTTTCCATAAGCAATTTCACTGGATCCTACTGTTGTGGAAGAGTCAACTGAAGCCATTAGGAAGGTAACCAAAACACACCACCTTTCCAGTCTTCAACCTTATTAGCATTGTATATGTCTCCCAACCAAGAGAAACAGTCTCCTTATCCACATTGCTCTTGCTTAGGTCAGTACTCAAAAGAAGTCCAAACTCAGCAGGCGCCTCCACACAGTTTCTTTCACGACCTCCCGTCTTAACATCAACTTGCTGCATCTGCTGGAATTCCCAGTCCACTAAACTCAACAAATCCCCAACCTGCCCCTACATGAAAGATACATTCTGAAGGGTACTTTCTCTGCATCCCCCTTAAGTGGTGACTATTTTCCTTTGCCACATTTTGTGGCCACCGGAGTGGTCTTCAGGCTATTCTGTGGACCCGAAGCAAACCTCCACTTTGGAGTTTCTTGCAAGGGCATTTCTCTTGCTGTAAAACAAATGTGGCGTCTTCCTACCAAGTGCTTCTTCTGATGTTTTCTCTTTAATGGTGACAACTCTATAGCCTCTTGAGTTCAACCTCTAGCCCACCCACTTTTCCCCACTTACACTATTTCCAGTTCCTCCATTCTGGGCTACTTTTATTTTTTTCCCATAGCATCAATCACTTACTACCAGCTTGCAATTTCCTTACATAATATATATTTCAAGATAACATATGTTTTATTCATTGTCTATCTCCTCCTTGCTTAATTTCAAAATCCCCAAGGGCCAGAACTATTCAGTTTTTTTGAGCAAGGTATTTCAAACACTTAGGCACAAAGTCAGTGTCTGCAATAAATACTTTTTGAATGATGGACTCTCATTACAATATTATGAGAAAGACTCAGTTACTTCGTTTTTGGCAGGCAAGAACAGTGAAGTTTAGAAAATATAAATAACTCATTAAGGATCATACTCCTTGTAATGTTATAGCCCAGATATATATATATTTTATCTGACTCTCTCTCTCTTTTTCTCTCTTTCTCTCTCTCTCTCTCTCTCTCTCTCTCTCTCTCTCTCTCTCTCTCTCTTTCTCTCTCGCTCTGCTAAGTGCACAGAGAAGTGAGAGAGACACCATACCAATGGAGGGGAAGGAGACAGAAAAAAGGGGGTAGGAAGATATTTCTGTGTGCCAATCTAAGCAAACTGCGCTACTATCCATAGCAGAAACTCTGAATAGAATGGCATCATAATTAAACCTGTTACTTGAAACCATAATTCAAATAACTGTCCACGGGAGCAGTGAAAGCCAATGAATTGCTAGCAGTTGAAAGAAGCCTCATGTGATGCAAAGCTTTCCACTGCTAAATGTTTTCATGTCTTCCTCCCCATTCTTAAGTACGTCGTTCACTCACCCAGGCCCTCAAAAAGGATGAGTCTCACACAGCATGAGTATTTGTAAAATTACATTTTATTCATATATATGAGAAATGGATAAACTAAACAAGTGAGTTACTTTCCATTTGGGTTCAGTCACAGTTGTCAGCGATATTTAGAGGCACCAGGTGTGAAGTCTCCTGAGGAGTTGTGTTTTTACTGGGGGACAGGTCATGTCACGTGGCATTTAAGTGCTGTCTGACATGCCATCAAAGCACGGGCTCAGAATGCAGACATGCTCTCAGGTAGGCAGCAATTGGATGGTGTCATCTTATCTACAAGTGTTTCTTGTATCACCAAATGAAATAAATGCACAACCCCCAGGGTTTTGTTCAGGTCAGCTGCTTAGCTGGCCCCTGAGATAGAGCTGGGCCATCACACAGTCTTCCGAATTAGTCAGAAAGGATAAAAGGATGAGAGGAATAGTGACAGGATACAGGCATTATAAATAATACATATATATTAATAGATAATACTCATTTCCATTACATTAAAATTACTATTAAATACTTTGTTGATGAGTGAGCAAAATATATTCTCCATATAAATAATTTTAAATATTAATAAATAGATTTTGATTTAAAAATTCAAATATTGTAGGCAGCGTGGTTCTTATTTGGATGCGCTCTGGCCGCAAGCAGCATCTGGCTCCTTCTCCGTTTCCTCTGCTTCGGTACCAGGTCATCCATCACAGTTTTCAGCTCAATGATCGCCTGGCGCTGGACGTTCTTATCTCTGACCTAAGGTAAAGCAAAGAGCACGATTCATTTCAGGCATGTGAGCCACTGAGTAGTCTGCTCTCTATATTATAATCACTGGAAATGGAAGTATTTCTTTGTAAAAGGTGAGTGGAAATATATCAATAAACAGCCTTCACTTTTTTTTTTTATCAGTTAAGACCACCATGAAAATTTATCAGGTTTTCCATAAGGTCGTAAGATACTTAATACATTCTTAATTTTACTGCTGCAGGATTTCAAAATTATATAGTGAAACAAGTCCTGAGACAACATGGTAGGCAAAAATAGTGGGGTTTAGTCCTAGGCATGCGATAACTGTGAGTCTGTCACCAAGCCTAAAGAGGTTTAACCAGGACTGAAAGGTGAGCCAGGGCAGCCCTGCATGGTGATCAAATGCTCTCACAGTCTCCAGACTTTTACTCAGTGAAATCTGGTGACATTCCTCCTTTCTGTCCCTGGCAGCTTACACAAGACAAGACAGAAGCCCACCCAGATATAGTGAAAGCCAAACACAAATTCTCAGGGCACAAACCATAACAAAAAAAAAAAAAAAAAAAAAAAACCACGTCCCTAGCTTTTGAACCCTTTTCTATCAAAGTCAAAGCCAAAGGATTTTGAAGGCCTTTGTCTTATAAAGTTTAGAAAACAGGATGTTTTGCAGATGCTTTAAATTTATCATTGAGGTTCTAAAAACCCTAATTTAAGACCTCAAGACAATTTCAGGAAATGAGAATGAAAAACCTGGAAATTTCTGCAGCTGAGATTATTAGCATTTGAAAAGTAATTGAACAAGCTCTTAATAAGTTGTAAATTCTATTTTTCCCCTAAAAATAAAAGGCTGTTCTACCTGGGCTACATAATCTGAGAGGTGACTGGACACCACAGTAAGATGACTGAGCCCCTCCCTTCTCTGTTCTCATTTCTCCCAGAGAGCTGTGAATTTTCAGAGCAAGACAGCTGTGTGACTTAGGAGGCTCCTTTTGAGATGAAGACACTGAGACCCAGCCAGGGATGTGATTCATTTGATGTCACAGTACCTTGGTGGCCAAGTTCAGAGGAGAACAAATGTTCTCACACCCTCCCACTGCTCTTTCCATTAAGATGCACGGTTTTTCCCTCCAAAACAAGAGAATTTCCATCACACAGCAAGGAACAGAGACAGTACATCTTCCTGCTTCCTCTGCTACTTCCCCTACTTCCTCCTCGCTGGACTTACTCATCCACCCATCTTCTGTATAACAGTTCTGATGCCTGTGCTTTTCCAAGTTAAAATGGTTCCTATACAGATGTGGAAAAGTCGTCCAAAACACACATGGAATTACTAAGGAAAACTTTCAGCCATCGGTTGATTTCACAGCCCAAGCAAATTTCTACTTCCTGAGAGTTAAATCCTATGCTAAAGCTTCCACTCTAAAGAAAAAAAAAAAAAACAGTTGAAAGGCGCTCACTGAAAGCTGAGTCAGGTTTTGGAAGTCCTTCAGTTTGCTGCTGCTGCTGAAGAACTTAGCGATGATGTTTTCTTTGATGGTTTTCAAGCTGGTTTGGACAGTCACGTTGGTCTCGTCTTGAGCTGTTTCAAAGAGTTTGAAGTAGAAGGAGATGATCTGGCTCTGAAATATTTTTCTTTCACTCTCCTTGGAAGAAAAGAGTAGAAGAAGAGGACAGTGTGAATTTATTCAACAGAAAATAAGCAACAGAAATATCAGCCAAATGGGAATGTTCAGCTTACCTCTTGGCAATTCTTCAAAATGCTCACAAAAAGAGTTCCATTCTCTCCTATATCTGTACTCTCTACTTCCTGGAGGAAAAAAAAAAAAAAAAAAGACAAATGAACAAAAAAAAAAATTTCACCTATAATTTGTCTTTAAAGAGTCCATAAAGTTTCACTGAGCTTAGATGAGGAAAATCATCATCATCAACTTTCTGTCTAACCCTTCTACTTCATTCGAGCAGAACTATTCCCAAAAGCTTTCTAAACAGATGTAGGCGAAGACTGACTTCCTCATTTAACTTTCTTGGGTACTGCTACAGCCCTTAAGTTACAGAGTTACAAGGGATCTCAGCAAGGCTGGTGACTTTTCAAGGGTTCCCAATAACTACAAGGAGGAATTTTTTTAAAAGGCATCTTCAAACATGGGGAAGAAAAAGGGAAAGAAATCATCTCACAAAAATATATGGCCTCCCTTTGGTACAGGATTTTGTAATATCTACCTTTACCCTCCTGCAGGATATTATTATGTCATATTTTAAATGTAGTTCCAACTACATATATGCGTTAAGGCTTTAACTTATAGTATAATAATAAAATAGATTGTGGCTGTCTGAACATTATTAAAAGAGTCAAATAGTTTAGACAAATAATAGATTATTCAAAATGTAAAAATGGTTTACATTAGCCATAAAACAAGTTTAGAAAGAAATTCATAAAACAAAATATTTTAAAGCTTACTCCAGAGTCATCACTCTTCTCAAATCTTAGCAAGTGATTAACTTCACTAATAATTCACAGGTAAAATATGCAGAGTACTAAGCTTTTGAAATAACTTTTTGAAGAAAATAGCTATAAGCCAAAACTTCTAGAACTTTACCTTCTTTTACTTCAATTAATAAATTTTTTTCCTATTGTTATTTTATATCTCCCAAGGTCAGTCAAATGCCCTCAGAATTTACTTTGGAACCATGTACAGTGTTTTGTAAAACTGTTATCACTGTCGGCCATCTGAATGAGACACGGCCATTGCTTGACCAGTTTTCTCTCAAGGTGACTCTCCTTAGGCACTCGTCAATCCCTTTCCCCTGTGGCCCCATAATCTCCTTGAACAGAAAATTTGGGAAACCACTATGTTGACTTTTGTCACCTTCATAGTAGTCTTAGAAATCAGAAACTAATGGTCAATCGCTTTTTTTTTTTAGTGTCAAACACTATTTGGCCTATCACAACCAAATGGATTTTTGCCGCAAAATTAGCAAAACTATTATGCTTTACACCTATATCATGCTCATCTTTTGGAAGATTCATGAATCCCCTCTCAGTCTCTTTAGCAATTTGACAGAAACAATATATAGACTATTTAAACAAGAAACATCCCACCAATAATCTGAAAAGCAACATCACATCTTCTTGAAAGAACTATGAACTAGACATCAGCCTATCAGATACAGTAAGTCAACACTTAGCCATATTTTTTTTACCTTAGACAAGTACTATTAAAAGATCACACTGGGCCCAGCGGGATGGCTCAGTGGTCTAAAGCGCCTGATTGGGAAAGCTTGGGCGGCTTCAGGGACCGCGGTTCGATCCCCGGCACCACATGCTGCGCCAGCCCTGCCCTTGGGACAGGCTGAGCCAGCCATAAAAATGAGTGAATAAACAAACAAAAGTTCTGAAACAAGAAAATAAAATAATAAAAAAGTAAAAAATAAAAGATCATACTTACAAAATAGCCCTTTAGGACATCTATTTCTCTCATAAATTTTGACTCGCAGAAGTAGCTAGAAAAACCCAGAAAGAGGCAGAGCTGAAGAACGAAGACGGAACTTGTGTACTTCATTATTTCAGCAAGTTGGGCTGAAGAAGATGAAATCAGTAGCTCCAGTCGATCAGCCCCAAAAGACTTCACTGATCTTTCTTTTGTAATGACTGATCTGCAGGTGATCAAAACAGTGTACTGTATCTCCTTTTGCTGCTGGTATTTATACCTAGTTGAAGTCTCATCAGGATTACGTATTTTCACACGTTTTTTTTTTAAGAGATGGTGACAGATAGGCAGGGATGCAAGTTAGTTTGTATTAATAACTATGGTTTTGTGGCATTTCGATGTTGTAGTTAGAGTTTCCTTTCAACTCCCTGGGCCGTTTGACAATGAGACAGACCCATTGTACCCATTTGTGCCATTCTTGTGAGATCCTTTGAAAACACTTTTACTTCACATCATTCAAGGCCTGGAAATTTTTCTGCAGATCCCCCATTTGCCCTTGTAAAGTTGGCTCCTCATCCACAGAGCACATCGATCATCGTTTGTGGTTGGGAACAAGTGCAAAAGGAAATTCTAGGGCCTCACACACCTTTACAAGGGGGAAGCCTTCTTAAAATTTTTCTTGAAAACGACCAGAAAGCAAGGAAAAAATATGGTTAAAAAACCAATGTGGTAAGGAAGTCCTTCATCAGAACTGGTTAGTAAAATATCCATCATATGTTTCAAATTACTCTAGCAATTTGAACACTGCCCCATCGACATAGAATTCAAGTCACACAGATAAGTTTAAATCAACTCAGCAGACACATCAATAAGAATAAAAATAAACTTGTACAAGATGAATTTTAAAATATTGTATTGAAATCAACATATTCAAAACATCATTTCAATATATATCAATATCATTATTAATCAGTATTTTCCATTGCTTTTGTCACACTAAACCATTAAGGTCAGTAAATATTTTCTGTGTACAATGTACCTTGATTTGGATTAGGTTCTAGGAATGTAACTCAGTAGTAGACCACTTGCTTAGCCTACCTGAGGGCCTGCATTTAATCCACAATGCAGAGAAGAAAAAAAGGAAAAATTTTGGACTACTTGTATTTCAAGGGCCTGATAGCCGCATGTGGCAGCGGCCACTGTATTGAGGATAGTGGCTCTAGACAATTGTTTGAAATAATGAGCAGTAATAGAGACATGTTTTAAGTTTTTATTTCTTTTCATCTGAAAAAAAAAAAAAAACAGAATTTCTCCTCACCTCTTCAAATTTTACAAAGAATAGCACTTCAGGATGGTGCAGCAGACCCTTGGATTCCAGCCCACCTTGATTACTACCCACATTATGTACACTGGTGGTTGTGGGTGCAGACCATCAATCCTGGATCCACTGCTGTCTAGCTCTGGGATATTGAGTAGGCACCTTTTTTATGACTTAATTTCCTTAGCTGTAAAACAGGCTGAAAAAAAACAGTATCTCCTTCAGAGCTTCAGGTGAAAATGGTATGTAAGGTTCTAAAGAAGAGTTAAATTAGATGATTGATATAAAATGGAATTTTTCTTGGCATAGTGTAAACCCTCAATAAATCTTATCCATTGTTAATCCAGCACAATGAGTGACCAGTTATTTCTTAAAATATGTATCTTGAACTTTGCCTGTGTAGTGTCTTTGGCCTAAATTTCCCTCTTCCTTCATCTGTGACCTTCTGACTAATACACAACCATCCAGGCCCAACCTAAAACTTAGCATCTCCATGAGTTCTCCCAAAAATGACCTTACTTACAATTAATGCCCTGTCCTCTGCACTGAGCTAGAACTTTTCTTAGTGTCCTGATCCCGCCAATCTGATATTAGAGGTTTTCTCCACATTTTACTGAGTTCCTTAAAATCAGAAATTGTTTGTTTTTATGACACCATTTTCTTTCCCTTACACTTTTTAGCAAGAAAATTTCCTGGTAGATGACACTGAAATGAATGTCAATTTGAATGCCTTCTTAAGGATCTAATTTGAGCTACTTACATCAAGCACTAATCCCAATCCTATCAGGCCTAACCTATAGGCAACTCACTTTTTTTTTTTTTGTGGGACCAGGGTTTGAACTCACGACCTTGCACTTGCCCAGCAGGCACTTGTGCCTTGGAGCTATCTCCCCAGCCCCTAGGCAACTCACTTTTAATGAAATAAGATTATTAATGTCAGATGCATGACACTATATTTCTTCAGCCAACATGCACTGCCTAGGACAATTCCCTATATTATTTTGTGTCTTCCAAAAGCCTATTTTATATTAAGAAAAGAGAGATAAGTCTTTAAGGAGCTACATTCCCAAATAATAAACTAAATTTGTTTAAATCTCAGAGCATGACTAGGACATCAAAGCCACCTGGTCATCAAGTGAAGAATGTGGAGCTTATATCGCTTCTTGCAAAACTCTACCGTGGCTCTTTCTGAGGAAAGCGTGGTTCAAAGAATGTGCTTCCAAAGCCCTACGAAGTCTCTGAGATAGACCACTGGCTTGGAATACCTCTGTGAAAATGAGTATCCTCCCTATGAGTCATACAGACAAATATTCCAGGCTTTCTAGAGAAAAGTTAATTCTATCCTCTCCTCAGTTGATCTACTAGACTGTAGTTTGGGGAGAGAGAAGCTAAAAAATAATGATATCCATAATAGGGAATTGTATGCAGTCCCAGAATTTGTTAATTAAGAATGCCTATTTAAAATCACAAATATATATTAAGAATATATTCATCAGCTGAAGCAATAGCTCAGTGGTCTAATTGCCTGCCTGCCAAGCACAAGGACCTGGATTCGATCCTTGGTACCACATGTGTGCTAGCCCCAGAACCTGGACACACCATGCCAGTAACCAACCTGGGCATGATGGCACATGCCTGTAATCCCAGCATTGGAGAGGCTGAGGCAAGAGGATCATTATGAGTATGAAATGCATAGTGAGACCCTGTATCAAATAGATAAGTAAATAAAAGATTTCTTCATTAAAATATATATTCAAAAGGTAGCCAAATGTTTGATTTAGTAGCTACATGGCTAAAATCTGATTTGTAACAACTCTTTTTTTAATCTTTTATGTATTTATTTGGCACAGGCTCTCTCTACACAGCTTAGACTCATGGTGATCCTTCTGTCTCAGCCTCCCCAGCACAACGCCCAATTCTGGTGGCCAGGATGGCCACATGACATGTGGTATTAGAGTTCAAACTCAGGTCCTTGCATTTTCTGGGAAGGCACTGAGACCACTGAGCTATCCCCCTGCCCTCTAACAACTCCTACTGGTATGATAAAGCACAGAATTACAGAATGACAAATAATATCTATCTCTTCACTTTGTAGATTAGTAGGTCAAGATCTAGAAAAATAGTGAAATGTTTAAAGTTATTCAGGTGGTTAAAGCAGAGCTGAGTATGAAATGAAAATCTGTTCCTTAGTCATTCTATCCCCAGCTGATCAATATCTACTAAATATACTGTACAGTCCTCTAATTCCATTAAACATGTGAGTTCAAATATTTAATCTCAAGCTGGCTTTGGGTTGAGGGAACTTTTTCCCCTCCAATAGAAATTGGGTTCAACACACTTCAATTCTTCAAAACACAGGAAGACTAAGAACAAAGATTTTGAAATTCGAGGCCAGACATCCCAGCAGATTCAAAACCACAGGCATGCACCTATCAGGAAGCTCAAGTTGGAACAACTCATACATAGCCTATTGCTCTATTCTGACTTTTTCTAAATTCCTAATCATTTTTAACAAGGGGCCTGTATTTTAATTTTACATTAGTTCCTGCAAATTATGTAACTAATTAGTCCTGTATCCGGGCTGGAAGTAAATCATCTACTATCAGTTTTTCATCTTTGAGCCTAGGATTCTTTAGTGTAGAATGGTGACACTATAATTTTTTTTTTTTTTTTGCAATCTTTTCCTGTTTTGTCAACTTTGCAAACAGAGAATTGTCTCTCTCTTTTCTCCCTGTAAAACATTTTATGCTGCACATGCAAACCAGAGGTTTCACACCTTTTTGGCTGAGCCAATACTGAGACTGCAGAATAATTCACCACCAAGTTATTCATTAAGCTTTTCAAAGCCACCAGGAGCTAAGGTGTGACCGTATTAGTGAAACAAAAGGGCTGGAAACTTTCTTTTTTCTTTTCTTTCTGAAAACTGGCTATGGTTCTGCATCAGGCCTCAGTGAGATTTCAGCTGTGTCTCATACTATCCTGTCTTAACTGAGCAGACAGACAAAACTTACACTGTTGGTCGCCCTTTTCCTCTGTGATCAGCGCTCACAACCAAATCATCTCATCCTAACTTTGGTGTAGACTCTTCTGCTGAGTATGAGTCAATGTTGGATCCACGCTCCCACGCTATCTTGACTCCTGGAAAGCCTGACATCATGCGGGCTAAGCCTACGGAAGAAGCACGACGTACAGATGGAAGTCCGGGCGGAGTCAGAACTGACCCGCAGTTTGACTCATAATATCCCATAGGTTGGCAGGAAAGTTTTCTGAATCTCCCTTTTTCATTCAGCCCACCTAGGCAACTTTGAAAGCTGCTTCAAGTCATTTTGAAGATGCTAGAGAGAGCTGGGGAGATAGCTCAGCTTTCTGAGCACCTGCCTGGAAAGTGCAAGGACCAGAGTTCCATTCCCAGTACCACATGCCTGCCGCCACCAAAACCGGGCATGGTGGCGCACACTTGTAATCCCAGCACTGGGGAGGCAAAGACAGGAGGATCACTATGGGTCTGAGTTTAGTAGTGAGACCTTACATCAAATAAAAAAATTTAAAAATTAAAAAAAAAAAAAAAAAAAAAAAAAAAAAAAAAAAAAAAAAAAAAAAAAAAAAAAAAAAAAAAAAAAAAAAAAATATATATATATATATATATATATATATATATATATATATTATACAGCACAATCATCAGTTTTCTACACTGTCCATTTTATGCCAGATGAGATTGTATGATTTTGTTGGGGTTTTTTTAATGTCTGGCTCAGCCTGCCCTGGAGGTGGGGCTGGTGTAGCCTGTGGCGCCACTGATCAATCCTGGGTCCCTGCAGTGGCCTAACCTTGCCTAAACAGGCACTTAACACTGCTGAAATCTACAAACTTGTGGTCTTCTTTGAAGATCATATTTTTATTCCTTAGGGAATTATAAAGCACTGAGTGTTTGACATAGGGTTACCAAAGCAACATGTAAATCTCTGGTGTGGAAATATTTGTTTCTATTCTAACTTTGATTAATTAGTATGTCTTTACGGAGCACCTTTTACTTGCCCATTACTTTAGGAGTTTCAGAGAAGTTAGCTGTGGGAAAATGTGGCAGCTAGAGCTAATTCCCCTATTCTAGGAGTAGGATACACAGTCATATTTTCATTATCTTTATGTATTTTCTTCCGACTAAAGTCTCATAGTCAGGAAAACTGATTATTGGTAAGAGGGGGGAAGGACACATATTTGACATAATGAATGCGCTGACTCTTATGCCAGTAGCTGATGTCATCAGTTAGTTAGGCTATCCTTTCCCAATAGGTACAGATGTTAATACTGAAATCTCTATAGACATTGCCTCAAGATTTCATTACCCAGTTCGACACAGAGCCCAGGCCCAACATGTGAGTAAGACTGCCAGGGGCCCACCAGAACCTCATTTGACCCAGAGGCCAGGTCCAGTGTGAGTGAGACCACCCAGGACCTGCAGGATCCTCATTCAACCCAGGCCCAGCATGTGAGCAGGACCACCAGAGGGTCACCTGATCTTCATTCAAGCCAGTACCGAGGCCTGGCATCTGAGTGGAAATTCCTCCATAAGACAGGTCCTGTGTGTAACCCTATGGCAGAACTCTCTGCAGAAAGGCTAGAGGCAAGATCCACCCAACTGATTCAGGAGCAGAACATCTTGCCAGAGGAGTACAGTAGGTTTACCTCCAAGGACTGCAGCAGGAAGAAGTGGAGCACAGCAGCTAGACACAAGCCACACCCACCTGGATGAGTTTGAACTTGATAGACCCAGACCTGGTGCTAAGATAATAACTCTATCAAAGCTCTACACCAAAGGTCAGAAGACAGTGCTATACAAAATGACAAAGAGAAGGAACAAAATGCATTCTCAGGCATTGAGCCCACCCATAACAAATACAGGAGACAATAGCATAGAAGAAATTGGAAATTACTCTGGAAATCTTTGAAATAATAGCATCTGAAGTAAAGAAACAACTACAGAAAGGTATAGAGGAAATCAGATCAGAAATAATTTCTGAAGTAAAAAAATGAAATGATAACTATGATGAAAGAAGTACTAAGTGTTTCTAAAGAAGACTGATAAAAATATAGAGGAAAATAGAAAAATGATGGAATCTTTGAATGAACAATATAGGAATAGCATGATGTAGATTCAAAGTGCTATACAGAAAATTAAAACCTCCATCACAAATTGGAAATACTATTTGAATGAAAGTGAAAATAGACTTTCAGGCCTTAAAGACACCATTGCAGCTAGTGAAAAGGTAAGAAAAGATCTCTTAAAAACAACTAGCATACAGGAAAAAATAACTCAAAACCTGCAAGATGATGCAAAGATGGACAACATAAGACTAATGGGCATCAATGAGCAAGGAGTCAATACAAATGATATAAAGAGAATATGAGCAGAAGTAATAGCAGAAAACTTCTTAAATAGGAGGAAACAATTCAACATTCAGTTAACTGAAGCGCATATAAATCCAAATAACATCAATCCAACTAAAACCACATCCAGATATAATAATCAAGATCCCAAAAATTCAGCACAGGAACAGTATACTAAAATCCACTGGAGAAAAGAAACAGATCACATTTAAAGGAAAATCCATCAAAATAAGGGCAGATTTCTCTTCACAAACCATCAAGTCACAAAGAGAATGGAGAAAAGTACTGCAAGTCTTGCAAGAAAAAAATTCCAGCCTGAAAGACTCTCAAGTTTAATAGAAAAGTAAAATACTTCCAGGACAAAGAATAACAAAAGAATTTCATGATAACAAAGCCAACCCTACAGAGACTATTAGAAGATATTCTAGGAAGGAATAAAAATGACCACAACTCCATCCATGAGAATGGAAAGAACCCACCAAATAGGGCAAACAATTAAACATAGAAGAAAAAGAGGTATACAAAAGCAGTCTTTCAATTATTCTTTAGTATATAGCGGCAAAATATTTTCATCAGCATACTCTACAAATGGACTTCTTCTGAGCCCTATTTATCATGATTCTGTCTAGGTCCACAGGGTGGATATCAAGGAAATAGCAGTAGCTTAGTCCCTCAAGTGACACTTGGCCACCAGTAAGCATCATGGACACTGTGCAATATCCTATCCCCAAACTGTTGGAAGTGCTGGTCATATATTTGCCATTACACTATTTATGTTATGTTTTGTTCTTAGTAATTCTTTATTATCATGAAAACCTTTGCTTAGTTGAATTGTTTTGAAATACATAGTTTTTAGTTAATCAGTATTTAATTAATTTTCTGAACATTGTCAAATCTTAATTTTTGTTTTAAGATTTATACTGTATCTTGGACTTACAATCTAATTACAAGACATTATATGACATTTTCTCCTAGTATTAGAAACTTTAAAAAATATATTTCCATTTTACAAAAAGAAGTTCATCAAAAGCTTTTTACATTGTAATTGGAAAGTTGTATTCTTTGTATTATCACCTGTAATATGTCTAACTAAATATCTTAAGACATCTGCATATTTATTCGATAAAAATTTAGAGCTTTTCCTCCAAAAAGTTATATATTCTTATTGATGGCTATGTTTACCTAGTAGATCTAATATTGTTGGGTTTTATTCAGACTTTTTCAAATTTGATGAATCTGCCCTTAATTCTTTCAATAAATAACTTATATGAAAATATTCAAAAGCATGTAAGTGCCAAGTTTTATGTTACTTTGCTGATATTTTTATACTGAATACCATTAATTCATTGTCCAACACATTTTTGTGAAGTGATAAAACAGTGTTTTATAAAAGAAACAAATATATTTTAAAAAAAGATTTCATTACCCATTTGTCCTCTTTACTCAGTGCTACACTTTTAGCTAAATCCGTGACTGAGTTATTTTGATTATAAAGAAGTTAAACACATGCTCTCTCCCTCCAAGAAAATTAGTATCAGAGAAAATTACAACATGTGGATTAATGTAGAAGAAAGAACTTTGGCCTCAAAGCCAGCAGTCCTAAATTCTAGTCTTGGGTCTGTTTTGGATACCATAAGGAATTTTAAGGAAAACCAGTACATCTGAGCTGCATCTTCTTTAAAGTAAAAAGATGGATCCAGTAAGTGCCAAGTTTCTCTCCACTTCTATAATTTTGTTTCTATGGAAATGACTATGACAAGTGTAAGACATAAAAAAACTTCTTTAAATGTATAAGACATTACTAAAGTTTAATGTTAAATAAGATAAGCAATATAATAGATTTAGAAATTCAAAGAGAAATAATTATCTGAATGACAAGAAAATTGGAATATTTCACCAATGATGAGTTTGAATTTAGGCTAAATTCAAGCTTTAAATTTGAACTTTGAAAACTTACATGGAATTTGTAAGAAAAATATAGAATAACACTTAACTTGGACCTAACACTCCAACCATGTGCTTTATTAACTCAATTATCTCAGGTAGTCGTTATCCTCTGGATGTCCCCTAAAAATCCTCTAAGCTTTAAAAATTTATACATTTTTCCAAAAAGGACTATTTATTCTACCTTCCAGTGTAAAATGCCCATACTGGAAACAGGCAGATATACATATTTCTATAAAATGTTTGACTGCATAATTCTGAATTCATGATTCACTGAATACAACTTTTTCTCATTAAGGCTTGATACCTCATTAACTACTGTGTCCCTAGTCCGTAAACTAATTCAGGAACTATCTAGAACAAAATCCCATCCATTAGTTTTCCAACCGGAAATAGTTTTAATTACTATAAAACTATTTGGAGTCTTTTAAATTAAAAAAAAAAAAAGAAACAAAAAGAAAGAAAAAAAAAAACAATAACAGTCACATATGATTTCACTATTTATAGGTAAATGCAGTGAGGAATTTTGACACAACATTTTTCTTTTATTTTCTAGATATCTAATA
>PVJA010007638.1:36629-67836 GCA_004027025.1 Myocastor coypus
TTTTTTTTTTTTTTTTTTTTTTTTTTTTTTTTTTTTTTTTTTTTTTTTTTTTTTTTTTTTTTTTTTTTTTTTTTTTTTTTTTTTTTTTTTTTTTTTTTTTTTTTTTTTTTTTTTTTTTTTTTTTTTATTCTCTATGCTTCAGCTACCTCCTCTTTTAAAAAGATAGCATAAATAGTAGCTCTCTCAAAAGATTTCATGAGTATAAAATATATCAATGTGTGTAATAGTGAAATATTGGACATAGAGAAATTTCCAGGTCTAATGTCTTTCTTAGAGAATAAAACACTTCAAAGGTTCTTTTATTAAAATTGTATCTTATGATATTTTTCTGACCAATCAACTCTAGGCTTACGTAGTTTAGCTCACTTCAGGACCATGACCAAAGACAGTGTCTGATTCTTCCTCCGTCTGTCTCTTTCTTTGCTGAAATAATGATAGAGAGGACATGTTTGAGGACATGGAATGTGGTGTATAGAATTCATGTTATGTCTCTTTTCTTTCAGAACCTCTAAAATAATAACAAGGGTGTAAAAAAGCCCAAAAGAAAAAAATGAATGAGGTCACAGAACATTGGAAAGACAGACAAAAGGATGATCAAGTAACAACTGGCTTCAGTTTTAGATTTCTTTACTTTGGAAAACACCTAAATAGAGAAATTTAACAAGATGAGAGTTAATTTATCTTGCAGGTGAGCAGCAGACTCGGGAATGGAAATAGCAGATACCTCAGAAGGAGTAAGTTCAGATTGGCCTTGCAAATCTGACAACTGACTGTAAATATAAGCAATAAAATGTAGTTTGATTCCATCTGGACAACACAGCCAAGCTACTATTCCATGACATCTGCTTTGAAGACTGGAAGTCTAGCTTCTAGCAAAGTTCTAGATATTTAGTATAGCTAAAAATGAAAGAGTGGTGCACACGTGTAACCCCAGCTCTGGAGATACTGCAAACAGGAAGATCACTGTGAGTCCAAGCTTCATAGAGAGACTTGTATCAAATACACAAAGAAAAATAATAAATAAGGAAATAGTAAGTTTAGACGTTAGTTGAAAATCATCCTACCAAGCAGTAACTTTACTAGTCTTCTGAAATGCTAACTAATGGATGACTAGAGCATTCTTCTCCAGAAAATGATCAGCCCTAAATATATTAGCAGCTAGGGCTTCCACAACAAAGCATATTGATTTCATGTATCATGTTATTAGAAGCCTTGGAAGTCTAAAGGCCCTTACATAAATGTACTGTACCAAATCTAACACATAGGACTTAATTATGACTTGTCACAACATAACAACAGAAGTAATATACAGCACAGAATACAATAGAAATACAAAAATTACAGAAATAAACTTGAATGAGACAAAGAGAATGTAGAGGGGGCAAAGGTACAAAAGGAAAAAATATCTAAAATGTTCTATTCGTGAAATAAGAGAAGTGTAAGAAAAACAACAGAAGGCTGAAAAATAAAGTGAAGAAAGGTTCAAGAAAGAAGTGGCCAAGAGCCCTATATATACTAAAGCTATAGGAAGCTAAGGAGCTGACTGAGGAAGTCCAACAGCTGAATAAAACAAGCCCTTGAAAGACAAACAAATGAATGAAGGAAAAAATTATCAAGGAATTTACTTAACATTGCCCATAGTTAAACAATGTGAGTGGCCTAATAAAAAATCCTAATGAATGTTCAGTGAAATGAAGAAGGAAAAGATTGAGCTCAGGATACCTCATCAACCTGAAAGCAATCTTGAATAGAGAAGACCCTTAAACTTGAAGAGATCAAAAACAAACCAGCAGGAAGCATAATGTCCTCAAGTTTCTCATCAGCTATACTGAAAGCAGGGGTTGAAGGAGCCATACCTTGCCATAAATCAATAGTTCTGAATAAGACAGTGTCCAAACTAGAACCTCATACTCAGCCAAACTATTAGTCAACTGTTAGGATGAGAACAACCCTCATTCATGCAAGAGTTCATAGCTTTATTTCTTCTGTATCCTTTCTCATGAGGCATTTTGAGAAGATTTAGAAAGTTTCAGCTAAAATAAAAATTAAATCCAAGAAGATTTGGATTCAGAAAACAGTAGAACCAGTCTAGGGAGACAGCTTTGGCAGTCTAAGTGCCTGCCTAGAAAGCACCAGGACTGAGATTTGATCCCCGGTGTCACATACCATGCTGGCCCCAGTGCTGTAAGGACCACCTAATCCAGGTGTAATGGTGCTCATCTGTAATCCCAGCACTGGAAAGGCTGACACAGGATCACTAGGAGTCTGAGTCATGTAATGAGATACTGCACCAAATAAAGAAATAAATAATGAATTCTAAAAATTTAAAAACAAAAATAAACAGTAGCACTAAAAACAATGACAAAAAAAAAAAAAAAAAAAAAAAAAAAAAAAAAAAAAAAAAAAAAAAAAAAAAAAAAAAAAAAAAAAAAAAAAAAAAAAAAAAAAAAAAAAAAAAAAAAAAGAACTACAAGAATTTCAGCAGACTTGGAGGGGTATCCCAAGAAAATAAATACAAAGCAAGTCTCAGGACAACTTAGACTGGTTAGAATTGAAGGACTGTGGAGTACAGGATGGGTAACAATGGAACCAAAAACAATGGAACCACCAACAGTAATACTCCAAAACAATTTCAGCCCATAAAATATTGAAGACAGTGTGATAAGTTAATGACGGATAGGTGGAGAACTAAGAAAGGTGGTCAGACATCATCAACCATTAGCTGCATAACAATACTGTAAAGAATAGTCAATTGATCATTCTAGTGGATATTTCACTCCCAAAACATAATTTGGTTAAATAGGGAAGACAATGAATAGGAGAAAATAGATGGATGGGCAGATAGATAGACAGACAGACAGACAGACAGACAGATAGACAGATAGATAGATGATAGATAGATAATAGATTAGAATACATAGATTCAAATATATAGATTAAAATATACATTACATATTCATTGTATATTATATTTTATGTTATATATATTAGAATAAGTAAATCACAATTTTCTTCTTTTACTTTTAACATTTTATTTTAGAGACAAAATAACAATAAAACAGTTTCAAAACAGGTTAGTAGGAGAGTTATGAACATTAATATGCTGTGTATTGTTGCCTTCAGAGAAGTGACTCAGGGTACAAGGCATAGGGGTGATATCTTGTCCAAATGTTAGCACAGACCTTTCTTTTCAATGAACTAAGAGAAACTAGCCACACAACCATCTTAACTAGCTTGTGTATGAATTTATTTTTCTTCTTCCCTGTCTTTCTTTTCCCTTCCCCTCTATCACAGCCTGTCTTTTATTTTGAACAGTTTCTTTTGTGGGCAGCTTATTGATACTATCTGAAACCAAAATAAAAAAATCAGTGCATGAAATTTTAATGATATAGAACTAAATAGAAATTGAGCTAAGAAGTGAGCTTTCTGATAACTATTTTAGAAGATGAAGCACATGGACCAGAGATCTAATAAGTCTTTTACCAGGGATTGAACTCAGGCCCTTGTGCCTGCTAGGCAAGCACTTATTCTACCTAGCTATCTCTTTAGCCCTGAAGTCCTTTGTTTTAGGCCTTTATTTGTACATTATAAGTCTCCAAGAGTCACCTTAAATTCATAACCAACTACAATTTCAGGGGTACTCAAGACATCTCCATGTTCAAGAGCTCACTATAAGGACTCACAAAATCCAAAAGTTGTTATATTCACAATTATGGTTTACTACTGCCTAACAACACACACTGAAATCAGCCGAGAGGCACATGGGGCAGGCAGGACCCAGGAGCATTCTGTGCTCAGAAGTTCCAGTTATCTTAGGCCAGCAGAGCAATGGGAAGTGATATCCTTCTGGTAGTGATGTGTAAGAATAAGTATATGCAAGTGCTGCCAACCAGAACTTACCCAAGACTTGAAATCCAGAGTTTCTGTTGAGCTAGTTCACGTGGACAAGGTTAATTAAATGCCTGCATAATCAGCTTCCCTCTCCAGCACTTCCAAAGGTTAATCTCAGACTTTGTGGTCCCAATGCTCACCATCATCACACGGCTATCACAAACCACAGGGCCTGGCTCAAAGGCCTCAAGCAAACAGGAACATGCTTACCAGGCAGGAGGCTAAGGGCTTGGCTCTTACATACCAGAACTGACAGCAAAGATCAAACCTGTGTGGACAAAATGTTCCTTCTCATAAAATACCTACATCATTTTATTTTTCTATTCTACGCAGTTTGTTCTGCTACAATCGGTAAAAGGTTCTCTTCCACAATTTTATATTTAGTTGATGAGTAGGAATAGCATTTTGGTAAAATGTGGAGTTAGTTTTGGTTTATAAAGGATTTTCCCAGAGTGTGAATGTTTACAGAAAATCAAGCACAATTTGTCTCACCATCAAGTGAAAGGCTTAACAATCTTTGATTTTTAAAAAGTTAAGAAAAATTACAGAGGTGTTTTACTTTAATACAAGTAGTCATTTTTGGACACAAAAATAGCTAAAGCTATTTTTGATGTCCTGTCTGTTTGCTTATTGTGCTGTTATTGTGGTTGTGGGCTAAAAAAAAAGCACTGCAGGAGCAAATGTAGCTCCAAGAGAAGGTGATTTTTTTCTTTGTATATGGCAAGTAGCATTAGAAGAGCCCAGGCACTCTTCAAAAAACACAGCAATTACTTCTAACCCCGATTTTATTTCGATTCACATTTTACGTGCCAAACTTCAAAGTGTGTTGGGCTGTGCCTCTGCTCACCACAGACCCATTAGAAGACTGTTCTGATTGCCACAAACCAGACCAGAAGTTGTGGGATCTTTTGGGGCTGGGGAGACAGCTTAGTGGAATAAACGCTTGCCTGGCAAGCTCAAGGGCCTGAGTTCAATCCCCAATCCTGCAAAAACAAACAAACAAACAAACAAAAACAGTAATAATGATTTTAATGAATTAGTTGGAAATGTCTGTGATTCCTCGAAATGCTGCAGCCTTCGTGCTGTCCATCATCAGTGCAGTTCGCATAAATGTGGTGCACAGAGGTCTTCATGCTCACACTTCTAATTGAGGTAAATAATCTCCTCTCTCAAGGTTGAGTTAATTTTTAATTTTATTTTACACAGTTGGCAGGCAATTCCCCGTCCCCTGCACTTAAAAGTATACACCATGTAAATCTGTTTATTCTGTAAGTTGTATTTATAATTATGATGTGACTCTATCATACCCTTAAAATGCTTAAATAAACCTTCTGTGTGCAAAAAAAATAATTACTAAAGCTTCACGTATCTTGGAAATAACAAGTACCAATAAGCAAACAGCAGGGCCAGCAAAATATCACAGCAGACTACAGTGCCAGCTCAGGCAAGTGTAGGGACCACACTTCCATCCCCACCACCACATGCCACACCAGACCAGCTGCCAGGTCAGGGCAGGGCTGGCCAGAGTCTGGGCATGGTGGCATGCATCTGTAATACCAGTGCTGGGAGGCTGAAAGCAGGAGGATCACCATGAGTTCAAGCTGTGTAGTGAGAGCCTGAAACAACCAAATACATAGAAGCAGAAGCAGATAGAAGAAGAAGAAGAAGAAGAAGAAGAAGAAGAAGAAGAAGAAGAAGAAGAAGAAGAAGAAGAAGAAGAAGAAGAAGAAGAAGAAGAAGAAGAAGAAGAAGAAGAAGAAGAACAAGAGGAGGAGGAGGAGGAGGAGGAGGAGGAGGAGGAAGAAGAAGAAGAAGAAGAAGAAGAAGAAGAAGAAGAAGAGGAAGAGGAAGAGGAAGAGGAAGAGGAAGAGGAAGAAGAACAAGAAGAAGAACAAGAAAAGGAGGAGGAGGAAGAGGAAGAGGAAGGAGGAGAAGGAGAAGGAGAAGGAGAAGAGGAAGGAGGAGAAGTAGGAGGGGAGGGAGAGGGAAAAGGAGAAAGGGGAAGAGGAAGAGGGAGGAGGAGGAGGAGGACAGGGAGATGCAGAGGCAGACTGAGAGGAAGAGGAAGAAAAGGAACAAGAGGAAGGAGCAAACAGCAAAGCTAAATAAAAGCAAAGCATGGAGGGAACTGGCTACATCACAGATGGGAATTTTAATGGAGATGTAAATAATCCTATGTGTAGCAAATGTTAACAGGCCCTACATCTCAAAAAGAGGAAGCACAGCAGTTCAAATTCCAAAATTACAAAGGATAGACTGGGGAGATAACTCAGTGGTTTAAGTGCTTGCCTGGCAAGCAAACACAAGGATCCAGGTTGGATTCCCAGTACCGCATGCTGTGCCACCCCAGAACCCCAGGATTGCCGTGCCAGCCACTGAAACCAGGCATGCTGGCTCACACCTGTAACTCCACACTAGGGAGGCTGAGACAGGAGGATCACTATAAGTCCAAGTTGTGTAGAGAGGCCCTGTACTAAATAAATAAATAAATTTTAAAAAGAGAATGCAAAAGATAAACTCACTATGGTAGAGTAAAACTCTCCACAGAAATTTAACAATGTGCTATTTTGATTCATATTTTCTTGTTTGTGTTAATGACGTGATTATAACATTCAAAAAGAACTAAAGGGTATGTTATTTGATTTCTACTATTAAAACAAAATACCTGAGGCAGGTTGATTTTATACAGAAAGAAATGTACATTTAACTCTGCAAAGGTTGGAAGTCCGAACAGCATGGTACAAGCTCTAGGGAGAACCACCCCTTAACACAGCAGATGGCAGTGGTAGAAGCACAAGCAGAAGAAATATATCACACCTTGTAGAAGCAAACCAGAGACTGGGAACCCACAATCCTTTGAAGCGTGTGGTCCCCGGTGTTCAAGGGACTTTTTTCTAGGCCCCAGTTATTAAGGGCCCCACCTTCGAACACTGCAATGCTAAAGACCAAGCCTGCAACACAGAAAGGGACACACATCAACTGTATCCAAACCAGAGCAAATGCACGATCTCAACCCTAGCTAGCCCCAAAAGATCCCACAACTTCTGGTCTGAGGTTTTGCAAAGCCTATAACCTTTCATTTCCCCAATTAATTTAAGCTATCATTATTTGACACAACACGTAAAGGAAAAGTTTCTCACTTTAGCTTGAATATGTCAAGATCCCCCTGGAGGCGGGAGGGGAGAGTGTGTAGGGAAACACACAGACTCAGATTATTTAAATTGGTTTCAGTACAACACAGCTTCAGAGTAAGGGCATAGCCAAAATGTTTGCCAGTGAAAATACTAATAACCTAATAGTCAATGACAGCTTTCCACAAAGTAGGCAAAAGCCTATCGTCTCATTGAATTCTGACAACTATCTAACAAAGATAAATTCATTTCCATTTTATAGTGAAGAAAATTGAGGCTCAATGAGAAAAGGCAACTTATCTAAAAATCTCTTCACTAAGTGACAAAGCCAGCAGGGGCCAAAGCCCTGCTGACTCTCTTGATGATCCTGTTTCAAAGAAGCTAGTGACTACTGTAGTGACTTATTGACTATTGTCTAATTTGTTCTTTTTTTTTTTTTTTTTTTTTTTTTTTTTTTTTTTTTTTTTTTTTTTTTTTTTTTTTTTTTTTTTTTGTACCAGGCATCCAACTCAGGACCTTGCACTTGCCAGGCAGGCTAAACTCTTGTTGTATTTAATGCATCATTTAGCCTTGGTTCTTTGTTCACATATTAGAAAACAGCCAGCTGATTTTTCCTGTCATACTTCATGAAAGGATACGGATAAGCTCGCAGAAGGAAGAACCCTGTTTAAGGTCAACCTTCCATTCCCAACAGCTCAGAAGGTTACAGTCACCAAAACTATTCCGTGTTTCGCTGAGACATCACAGAGGAATGAATCAGTAAAATCCAGACTTTTGCTTCCATCTCTGTATCTCTCTACTCTGCCTCAAAATCAAGTCTTAGGAAGTGAACTTAATGGGCTGGTCATGGGTAAGGTGACTGCCAGGGCATTAACCTTATAGTGCTAAGAAAAATCTGAGGTAAAAGGCGCTTCCAGGTACTGCTCTAGATTTCTCTTTCTTTTTTAAAAAAAAGGTTTTTAAAAATACTTTATTTATCTGATACAGGGCCTCAAGGCTTTAGTGGCCAGCACAGCACGTTTGGGGTTCCAGAGAAGGCTCTGCATGTGGTACCATGGATTGAACCCAGGTCCTTGTGCATACCAGGTAGGTGCTTAGACCACCAAGCTATCTCCCCAAACCCTATGCTTTGGATTTCTTTCTTTGTTTCTTTCTTTCTTTCTTTCTGTCTGTCTGTCTGTCTGTCTGTCTGTCTGTCTGTCTTTTTAAATTTAGTACCAGGTCTACAGCATCTCACTACAAAGATCAGATTCATAGTAATCCTCTTGTTTTCAGCCTCCAAAGTGCTGAGATTATAGGTGTGTACTACCATGCCAAATCTGAGTAGTTTTCTTGGTGCACCCTGGGAGCAGGGCCAGCATAGTCCAATGGGGGATCAAGCCCTGATCACTGCCCCTGCCTCAGCAGGCGCTTTAGTCTGCTAAGCTATCTGGCCAGGCCTTGGATTTCTTGATGTAGGCATATGCAACCTAGATTTCCTAACCAAGCCTGAATCCATGTACTGACAATGATATGGTTTCTTTAAAAAGAAGAAGGGTGCCACTGGGAAGGAGTAAGATGTTTGGTCGCCAAAACAGTGGCAAAATAACCATAATGAGGACTTCCAAAGGGACTCCTAGGATGGCACAGCCTTCAGCAGAATGTGCAAAATGCCTCTTTTTAATATTCCTTGATCCTTCTAACACTGTAATGAGCAATAGCAAAGGCAGTCGCCATAAAGAGACAGCTCGCACTCCAAATCAGTGTGTGATTATTTCCTGCCTGCAAGCACTTGGGGTACAAGACCCAAAGCTGCTTCTTCTTCCCAGCCTAAAGTTCACTCCCATTTCCAAACTCCTCTGAGGCTACCTGAGGACACTGAGTGCTGGCCTGAGAAGAGGGGCCATGGCCACCCTTGCATCCTCTTTCTCCATGTGGCTCTATCACCCTCTTCATCTCCAATCTTGATGAAGCTGTACGCAAGCAACTCCCCAGCCCAAGTAGTGAGGGTGATAGACCCACAGCATGAAGATTCCTTTTGGACCTTACCTGAAATAAATTTGTTAGGAATAAACCCCTTTATATTTGGAAACACTCATATTACCTTACAATAACTCCTAAAGCCACTTATCTTGACTACTACTTTTACCTAAATAAATATGCATATTCCATATTTTAACTAATTTTAAGATATTAAAACAAACACTGTCACTACATACCTAGACTTACGTTGCTCTAAATCCTACACCCTTTATATTTACCATAGCACTGAAGTATGTTTATTCATATATTTAGTTTTAGAATTGTCACCTTAAGAATTATTTTAAGAACATTATAAAGTCACCTTTTATTTTCAATTCATCGACGTCTATTTTTTCTTTTTTGATCCTATTTTTTTTTCTTTTTGTCTTGCTTGTTTTTATGGCAACTAACAATTGAAGGTTTTGTGTATTCATTAATTGTAGAAGCAATAGGGACACAGTTCTAAGTCTAAAACGTCAAGTCCTCCTCTATTTTTCTTCTTCAAGTTACCTTGCTTGAAATTACAGCACAGATTTATTACTACAAGTAATTCTAAATATATATGTCAATTTCTTCAATTAAAATTTGGCATCCCCATACTTAATAATGTATGACTCACCCTACTTGAAAATTAGGAACATCATTTGGTAATTAGAATCAGAGATCATAATTTACATGTTGGCCACAGTTAGGATTTTACTAGAAATCCATTTCAACAACAGCAAAACGTGCCCTGTATTCCATTACATTATCTTCTCCCTAAAGAAAAAAAAAAAAAAAAAAGAATCACAGAGGGGAACTCTAAATGACACTCAATCTACACTTCCACTAGGAAAGTGAAAGAACTCAAGACTGGGAAATATTTCTTGTCACTCAAGATGGAATTTGCAGTACTTTTCTACTTGACTTTCTTTTTTTTTTTTCTGCAAGTCTACTCTGTGGTCAGGGGTTTCCCCTGAATTGCCTGCTCATCTCTTGCCATTGAGCAATAAGTTGGGAACTTAGGTTTTCTTTTTAGTCACCTGATAGGATTTCCCAGGACAGAGGTGTGAAACCAGTATTGACCCCACTTCGCATCTCCTTCCTGTGGGTCATCCAGAGATGAAGGAAATTGCCCCTATTCCCCCACCTGACTCTGACGTCACTTCCTGTTGGCAACCCTGCCCTCTGATGCCTGTAGAAGCTTCACGGATGGCCCCGCCCTTGCAGAGAATGGGGCTTAAGAGTGACAGATGCAGGGCAGTATCTTTTGACTTCCTTTTTTCTGAAGAATTGTTAACCACCTGCACGGCATGACAATTTTACATCTTCCTTCTTCTGTGTAGTCACGCTTCTGTCACCAATGCAACAGCGGAAGCCAAGGAGCACAAACTACAAAAGCATAGAAATCCATATGAAATTGAACCTCTGAATAACTTCCCCTAAAAAGTTTTCCCCTAAAAAGAACCCAGGTGTCTCACTCACTAATAGTAGTGTCCATGAGAACTGGCAGTGGATGTTTGTTTCTGTCTGTCCCAACATATCAGGTCAGTGCTTCACTTGAGTGTCGCAAAGCCATTTGACCACCAGGCCTGAACATAAGCCAACAAAAACTCTTGGTCAAGTCTTCAAGCTCAAAAGCACCTCAGCTCTTCAGCTCAGTTTGCTACCAAGCCAAACAAGTAACAGGTTAGTGTCCCCTCACACATGCCGATTTTAGCTTCCAGTTATACCTGTCCTCTGACTTCCTAAGGTTATAGTGATTTCAGTCACAGAAGCTACTACTAGTGAGTATTCACTGTGAGACACTAAGGTGGAATCACTTTCATAAACAAATGATTCATACCAATTTAAAGAGATTTTTAAGAAAATTTTTCATATCATAACTACTGTAGCTTAGCCGGGCGTGGTGGCTCACGCCTGTAATCCCAGCACTCGGGAGGCTGAGGCAGGAGGATTGGTGCGAGTTCGAGACCAGCCTGGGCTACAAAAGTGAGCTCAAAGCCAGCCTCAATTGCACAGCAAGACCCTGTCTCAAAAAAAATAAAAAATTAAAAAAAATAACTACTGTAGCTTATGCGCTTAAGATTAAAGTGATATCAAATGTCAATATTTTTCTGTACTATTCATGTACAGTACATATATATTAGATGAAAACAATTCAATTGTGCACAATTACTTACACGATATCATGGCCTCACTGATAAATCATTCTTGTAAGCAATGCTTTCATCAGAGTATCACACTCACAACTCAAACTTAGAAACCATTCTGAATTTGAATCTTGACTCCATTTTTACCAGCAAGGTAAAAATGAGAAAATTTCTTAAATACTATCGATTTAGCAGACAATGATGGCATATGCCTCATAGAGTTTTAATGAGAGTCATGTGAGTTAGACTTGAAGCTCTTAGAACACTGTTTGGTACATAGTAAGATGAATATGTAGTCAGTATTTTAATTTTACTTTTATGGGTCATCAGGCCAAGGATAATGAGCTGTTACCTGTATAAGCAGTGGAAAGCATGTAGCGACACAAATGCAGGTTTCTGAGAGAGGTGGATAAAGCTACATCCATCCACAAGCACCAGTGTTTTCTGGCAGTGCCTGAATTATTTCCAGAGATTTCTTTTTCAGTTTTCATTATAGCCTTGATTCTTCAGGGTCATCAGCATTTCACTACTGAGTTGCATTATGATAGGACTTTCTGAGTAGACAGAGGTAAAAATCTCAGCCATGCTATTTTAATATAGAAGTGTTTATGGAGAGAGAGATATCATAAGAAACGGGGACAACCTCAGGGGCAGCTGGAATCAGGGACCCAAGTTTTGACAGGGTCTGACTCCTTAGCTCTCTCCTCCGCTTCTCTCTGTGAGACACTATCAATCCCACATGCCACAGAGTGGCATGCTCCAGAGGGATGAAAACTGGACTCCCAAAATGCATATTCACAGGTCTTTGCTCTGTGATAGATTTCCTTTGAAATTTTAAAATTTCAGTGGAAAGCAATACTCATTCATCACATACTTGTGATGCTAGCTATCATATAACTTGTTGACCTCCTTATCCTATGTCCTCAACAGAATGGCCAAAACCCAGAAGATAAATAGCAGTAGGTCGTGACCAGGGGGGTGGAACATCAGGTGCTGTCTCACTGATGCTGTACCCCCTTGGGAAGGTGGTTGGGGTTTCTGACAAAACGTTGGCCATGTGATCCAGTAGTCATGCTCCTTCGTGTTTATCTGAATGTGTTAAAAGCTCATATGCACACAAAACCCTTCTCATGAATCTGCATAGCAGCTTCATTTAAAGACGTCAAAACTTATAAGCAACCACGAAGTTCTCTGGTAACTAAATGGGCTGTACTTGCGTATGGTGGTACATCCCATACAGCACAGTATTATTCAACCAAAAAAAGAAATGATCTAGCAAGCTATGAAAAGAGTGAAAGAAAGCAAAATGCATATTGCTTTTCATATATCTGCTAAGAATATGCGCTGTAGGATTCCAATTATGTCAAATGCTGGAAATGAAATATGAGATTGCTAGATGTTGGTGAGGGGTAGGATACATGAAAAGGCTTAAATGTCTACATTCTTTGGTAGCTGAATGGACCATACTTGCATATTGTGGTATCCATACAATGCAATATTATTCAACAAGAAAAAGAAATGATCAAGCAATCTATAAAAGAATGGAACAACGTTAAATGTATACTTCCAAGTGAAAGAAGCCAATCTAAAAAGAATATGTACTGTGCAACTCCAACTATCACATACTGGAGATGAAATACATGTGACTTGAAGGAGAGAAAAACAGTCATGAAAGTATCTGGGAAGAAAACTGGAGAAGAGCAAAATAGGAAAACAGGAAACGCTACATCCAGTTTCCAGTCAGCAAAGAGCAGATGGTCAGGACAGCAAGTTGGCCAGGGACCTGGGGATGCCCCTGGAAAGAAGTTTGGGTTCATCCTCGATGAAATGGAGTACCGTCTGTGAGGCGTTAGGTGGAGTCATGTGATCTGCACGTGTTTAACAGGATCACTGTAGCTGACAATTGAAAAATAGACTGTAATGGGGCAGGAGTGCAGGCTGAATGATGAATTAGGAGACCCTGCAATAGTTCTGAAAAATCCGAGTGAGGGATACTGTTGGATCAGAAAACCACATTAATATCCAACTCAGGAGCCATCTACCAAAGCTATAGTGACTGCCCCTGCTACCTGCAAAAGTCATGTGTAGAGATTTATAGAAAAGGAAAAAGGCTGCCAATAATTAGGTCCATCTCACACACGGAACTTACAGATGATGCTGTCACCTCAGGATTCTATCACAGCATTAATGTGTAAACCTAACATGTTACAGCTTTGAGATTTCTAATTTTTGAAAATAAAAAAGTATCTTTTTTCTAAAATAATTATAACTTTTTAATGTTTTGTAATTGGAGCATAGTTGTAGAAGTTTATGGAGTACAGTATATTTTAATGTGTGTATATAATGCAGAATGATCAGAAAAGTATATATATATATATACATCACCTAAAAGAAATTCATTTCTTCAAGTTAGGAACATTCGAAGTCCTCTGTACTACCTCTTGAGACAACAATTTTATGAAAATATTCCCTTAATGACACTATTATTATCCTGAAAATGTTCATGCTAAAATTTAACTAATAATTTTATTTATTTGTTAAGATAACCAAACTGTACTCCAATTCAGGAGCCTCCCACCTCAACATCCTGAGTGACTGAGATTGCAGGCATATCCAGCCTTAGTTGCTAATGGTTACATTTTATAACTCACTTTATAAAAATGTACAGTATGATCAGAACCCTCTAACAAGTGATTAAAAACTAAGCTCACCAGTAGTAATAGGAGTAGGTGCAGTCAAGACAAATGAGGTCAATGTTGGATTTTATCTTTCGTTAGCAAGTAGGGTACCCAAAGTCAAGGTTTAAGAAACATACCTACAAGTACCAAAACATTTATTCAACAAGATATGTGTATTTATATGCTACTCATTCTTCCATATTTCACACTCCAATTTTATTCATTTCTTATAGAAGATGGTCTTTTCTATCACTGCTGATATGTCTTAAAGATTTATAAAGACTTTAATCTACATAGTATTATTGACCCTGAGTAAGAATCATTGCCCTACTTTCCTTATTCTTAGGTTTACTATTTCTTTATATTGATGGGCTTTCAATATCTTCCTGAAAAAAAGATAGATAGATATTCTCCAGAGCATCGGACCTACCTCTCCCGTTGCTGCATGGATATCCCTGATCAGATTTGCTTATGACTCCTTTGTTTAGAAGATTTACAACATAAGCTACATTACAAAAAAAAAAAAAAAAAAAGCCATTCTAACAACTCATGTCTTGCTCAGAGAACCCAAAACATAAGTTTATCCATGTTTCAAAAGATTCTCTAAGTACACAGCTGTGTCTGTCTCTCTCCCTCTCTGGCTGTGGGAGAGGCCACAGGATTTGTCACTTTCACCTCTGTACGTCATTCTTTCTCTTCCCGAATCTTTCTTTCCTTACTTCTCTTTTTGTAACACAAAAGCTCTGGTATTTTCTTTTTCAGTCCCGTTTCCAGCCAGGGGTGGAGACTCAATGGTCACTGAATCATAAATTGGAATTTTCAGTAGCAATTGAGTGACATACAGATGGACTGGTGTGCACAGTGCACACATCATTCTAAGTTTTACATGGTACTTTGGAGCCAAAACTACTTTTCCCAGGATCCTCTTCTCTATACATTTCTTAATTAGACTGGCCAATTAAAGCCCTTAGTGAAGATTTAGAAAGTAGAATAGAGGAAAGAACTTTATTCTCTGGAGGCAGCACGTAGAGAAAGTTCTCATTTGAAAACCAAGTTCGCTTCCTGCAGCGAGGCTGTTAAATGAATTGGCCACTAAATGAGGAATTGTATATAGCATGTACATTAAAATATTACAAACAAAAAGAAGTCAAAAAACTCCAATTTGATGATTTAGCTTTACTTAGCATAACTCTTACATTTAATACTATAATATAAAACAGCATAAAAGTACATATTTACTGTATAGTACAATAAGTGAAAATTAAAGTACTATATAAATGGGATGTACTAGACCAATAAAAGATACTGAGGCTCTATCAACAACAGGTGAAGAGCCACCAAGATAGCTCAGCAGACTTAGGCAGGCACAGGGACCAGCACCCTGCCCTTGGGTACTCTGAGCCAGACACCAAAGTCGGGGATGGTGACACAAACCTGTAATCCCAGCTCTGGGGAGGCTGAAAACGGAGGATCACTATGAACTTAAGCTATATAGTGAAATCCCTACCAAATACATAAAAAATAAATAAATAAAATTTAAAAACCAAGAGATGCAGATGGGCCAGGGTTATAGCTTAAGAATGTAAGTGCCTGCCTGGCAAGTACAAGGTCCCAAGTTCAATCCCCAGTACTACAAAAAAAAAAAAAAAAAAAAAGATCATAAGTATAAATATCAGGTGATAAGCGTCGGAGTTGGTCAGGCTCCATTCTCCTAAAAGATGAAGATCTTAACCTCCATCTTTCATTGACCTTTACTTCAACCCTAGTTACTGAAATATGCAGAACTGGAAACAGATATTCTCCTAATAGGTTAAAAGAATGTAGTCCAGTCTAGCCAAAATGCCAACGGGTCTCATTGCGGCATGGACAAGAATCACCCTCTCCCCTGCTGATGGCTGGAATGGGGGCATCTTAATCCTGTGAGATTCCAGGGCTAAAGGCAATGGGACTATCTTAGTTATTTTTCTCCTGTTGCTGGTACAAATAACTGATGCTCAAAATGAAAGAAGGAAAGGTTTATTTAGCTCAGTTACTGAGGTTTCAGTCAGTATTCGGCTGGATCCAAGGCAGAGAGGCGGCACATGGCAGAGAGCAGCAGGTCATGGTGGTGGAACAGCAACAATGGCAACAGAGGCAACGGAACAACCAGGGAGCAGAGAGCAACAGTGTGAGTCTGTCTCTCTGTCTCTCTTTATATTACATTGATGCTCTCTGCCTCTTCCTATCTGCCTTAGGCCACACCCTTAATCCCAGAAGTACTCAGACCCATAATCTCATCAGTACTAGAACACATAATCCCAGTGGATCATGAGTCAAGCCTCAAACTCTAGAAGTCCCTGCCTCATGATTGCATGAGGTTTTGAGGGACAACTAGACATAAACCATAACAGAGACTCAGAAAAAAAAAATTATACCTTCCTGGCAGTAAAGGGGCCAGCCTTGAATGCCTCAAGTTATCTATTATATTGCTATGCTAATTGGAGAGGCTCTGTGCTTGCTACAAACTTGCTCTATTTCTCTCTAAAGCCAATACCTTCAAGGTTTCCCTACCTTAGCACTCTGCCATGACCCCCTCTCACCCACCTCCATAATTGAAACCAATAAAAGCTATGAGTTTGGGGGCTCATGGCCTTTTGTTCCACAGAGAACATTGGTCATTCCAGAGCTCCTATATTCTCTCTGTCTTCTTTTCCATCCATGTGCTATAGTGTCAGATGGGTTAGACTGACACTTGCTGTGGAAGTTTCAGTATTAAATCTGAACAATGTTAAACAAGCAGGTCATTAAACAAGGAAGGTCTGTACAGGGGTACCACTGAGGTTCAAAGCTAACCAAAGTGGTTCGTAGGAGCCTTGCTGAAGTTCTTGAGATTAGTATCTGCTTACAGTAAGACATCACAACCACACCATTCAATGCTTCAGGCTGATCCTATCAGTGGCAACTTGGCTGACTGTGGTACTATAGTGCTTGACTTATTTTCTTCTCTTTAACTCATGTATACATGAAAAACAGACAGTAGCTTCTATCATCCCTTAGTGTCATGGTTTGCAGTTTTTATAAGGGGAACAACACAATACAAGACACATATTTTATAAGATCATTTTATAACGAATCACCCCAAGAACCATATATATATAAGTGGAGGAAATCTGTCTATACACTAAAAACCAAAGAATCCAGCTGATGGTGTAGATCCTAATACCCTGTAAGAGTCCAGCTGAAAACTTAGAGCTCCTAATAATGCCTCCCATAAGTCCAACTGGAGGTCTAGAGCCCACGACAATGTTTCATATAGGTCCACTTCGTGGACCTGCCCTGGAAAGGCCCAAAGGTCATTGGTTGAAGCTAGAAAGCCTATGCCAACAGAAGGAAGGATCTACACTAGATGAGGAATCTGAATAGTAACCACGAAGCAATGCTTAAGGTAAGCGCCAGGGCTGCACCAAAAAGTAACACACAACCAGAGAGCTGACACTGACAACAGTTCTACAAAGCACTGTACATGGCTCCAAAGTAAATCCTGAAGGGATATGCCTGACCTTGCGAGTTACAAAAGTTGCATGTTTTGCTATACAGCTCTTGTTCAAACTTGCCCCTAATTGCCCAGCTGAAAAGTTCAACCACAGGCATAAAACGTAAAGCTCCAGGAGTATGCTGAGCTATAAAAAGCTTAAATCAACAGCTTCCAACATTGCCAGTTTTACCAATAACCCACTGTGATTTTCGAACATTGGATTATGTATACAACTACTTTCTCTTAGTTCAGTGAGAAGAAATTTGGTTGTACCAATAATGATTTGAAAAATTACAACATCTACACTCTGTGCTCTGTATAACTAATAGGAGGACAACTATACGCATTGTAACAAATATTGAAATGTACCACTAATATGTTTTGAAACTGTCACATTGTTATACATTATTATTTCTTATTAAAAGTAATAAAAAAAATTTTTTTTTGGCTTTTTTGAGACAGGGTCTCTCTGTGCAGTCCAGGCTGGCCTTGAGCTCACTTTTATATCCCATGCTGGTCTCGAACTTGCACCAATCCTCCTGCCTCAGCCTCCCGAGTGCTGGGATTACAGGCGTGTGCCACCACACCCGGCTAATAAAAAATATTTTAAAAGTACCACAGTCATCCTCAGCAACAAGCAGGTTCTAAGCTCTTCAGAGGATAAGGACAGCCAAGTTCCTGTCAGCAAAGCCAACAGGATAAGCTTCAGCAAGAGACTAAGAAGTGCGCCATCTTCCCCTCCAGATACAAGAGCCGATGCTCAAAGTGAGGGCTTTCAGCAGAGCAGCCCAAGAGGACTGGCAGCTCCTACAGCTCTAACAGCTTCTTCAAACAGCTGCCTCAGTAGCCTCCTCAGGTGTCCTCCATTTCTGCCTCTTACGCTGCTGGCAACAATCCTCAGGCAGGCCTCCCATGCCCCGCACCACACTGGCTCAGTTCAGCTGGGTGTAACACGCTGACCACCAATGGACAATCTACCACACTTAGTAAATATAAATAAGGGTTCCAGAGCTAGGGGAAAATCTCAAACCAGCTATCTTAAAGTCACCTCCAAAACAAGCTTACCTAAGTCTCCTCTTCTGTGTTCTCTCTCCATGGCAGCATCAACTCTACACTGAGAGGAAACCCACATTGACTCAGTCTCTCCGATCTGCTAATTTGATTACCTAATCTGTCTAATATCTTTAGTCTCCTTCCCAAAAGAAACAAGTTTCTTAGCTCCTTAAGCCCTGTCAGCTGCTGAACCATCTCTTAATCACTGCTTATGGCCCTCCCAAGTCCACGTTTGAGAGCTTTTTCCTCAAAGATAAATATAATTATTTCCTCACATAACAGCTCACCCTCACTATAAGCATTCTGTGCATGAGACCGTCTGGTAGCTGCTGTTCATCTCCCAGTGTCCTCTGCTCACATCTGAGGCTCCAGTACCACCAAGTGGATCTCATTTCCCAACTTTTACTAAGACATGGGGCTTTTGGGTTAGCTCAGTAGTTTAAGCATTGTGTGGGCAATGCCAGTCAGGCACAGTGGTTTGATACACACACACACACACACACACACACACACACACACACACCCTTAAGGCAACCTGAGCTGGCCAAAAAGAAAAAAAAACCTTCCCAACTCATACTAATCCATCTAGCACCTGCCCAAATTCTATTTTTTGAACTTAGCTTGGACATGTACCTATTCCAGGAAGCCTTTGCTTATTTATTCAGGTTGAATACAACTCTCAAACCTTGCATTCCTGCAGCATACTGTGTATATCTCTATCATTGTCTTTATCACATTATGCTATAATTTTGTTTATATTTGTTTGCCTCACCAACGAGAAAGGTTCTCCAAGACTATTGCCTTATTCTGCTCTCTACAAAACTATTGCCTTATTCTCCTCTCTACTCCCAACACCTATCATCCTGCCTAGCACATAGGTCAAATACAACTTACTATAAATGAATAACAGATACAATCTGAGGTTTTGAAGAGAATGTAAACAACCACAGACTGGTGCACAGAATCAGACAGATAAGCACACAGACAGACAGACAGACAGACACACAGACAGACAGACAGACAGACAGTGACATTAAAGCTATTGACATGGTTGTCATAAACCCCTAGGCCCTTCCATTTGTAACCTCTATCCTGCTGGATTCCAGCCCATTGAGAATCTACAGCCCATCTGCCCCTGGCTTTGGCTTTATGTTATTGTCCTTTTCCCTCTTTCACGCATTCCTTTTCCTCACATTTTTCTTAGCTGACTGGGTCACATCTGGAGCGTTCTACATGATGGCTATTTCTGCACCTGGGATCTCTTTCACCAAAGGGTAATAAGGATATCTTTTAGGGGGTCAATAAGGATATCTCAAGGCATATCTAAGCACCTTTCTATGCATCTTGGACTATGGGCTTGACACAGATGACCAATTTAATGACCTGACTCAGCTGAATACAGTTAATACACCTCTGTTTTCAACTATTTCTCTCTTCTGCTCCAAAAATTATTTCCAAAAGATTTTTTTATCATGCAAGACAGAATAACTTTATTGCATTTCAACACCAGAGAGGTGAATTGGAAAACTAGGTTAAGCTTTAAGTTTCTTGAGCCAAACTCCAAAAGATTCTAAGGCATCTGAACATCTGGAAGCCATGCTGGGTAAATGTAAACGTCATTTACAAAGGTCATCTTCATAACGTGTATCACTGCCAGAAGGCAGGTGGATCTTCAACCTGACCCCATGCTGTCTCTCAGCGTGACAGCACGACATGAAAGTAATAAAAACATCAAGTGAGATTCCAGTGTTTGCTTAACAAATATTTTATTCCTAATATAGTTTCACATATCCATGGCTTCATTTTCCATTGTTTCCATTAGCCATAGTCAACTGCAATCTGAAAGTATTACATGGAACATACCTGAATAAAAACTCGTAGGTTTTAAACTGAAAAATGTGTGGAAATCTCACACCATCCCACGTTGTCTGGCCTGGAATATGAATCACCCCTTTGTGTGGCATATCTGCACGAATTGTGATCAGTAGCCACCTCGGTTGTCAGGTCAACTGTCACGACGCCCAGGGCTTGTGCTGCAGTGGCCCTCATTTTATGTAATAGTGGCCCCAAAGTGCAAAAGCAGCAAATTTGACACTTTGGATATTTCCAAAACAGCCATAAAGTGTTATCTCTAAGTGAAACAGTAAAAATACAGTAATATATTTTATATATACCACATTCATATAACTTATTAGATTATGTTTTTATAATTATTCCATTTTGTTATTAGTTGTTAATCTCTTACTATATCTAACATATATTTTAAACTTTACCATAGGGATATATATATGAAAACTAATATATATTTATAATAAATGTAATAAATATAAATTAACATATATATAAGTTTTTATAACAACAAATACATGAGATAATCCACTTGTAAAGGGAAAAACTTGATTTGGCCTCACAGGTCGGAAGGTTTCAGTCCATGGCAGTGGCCCGGTTGCTGTTGGGCTTGTGGGAAAGCAGTACATCACAGTGAGAGTCCACGGCAGAGCCACACTGCCTGCTCATAGCTGCAGAAAGAGAAAAAGGAAAAGGAAGTCAGGGTCCCCTAGCTCTTCTAGAGGCACCCCTCCCCCCACACACACTAGTGAAAAACTTGGCCTGAGGCCCCACCTTTCAGTTTCTGCCACTTTGAAGTAGCATCAAGCTAGGGCTTTAGCCAATGGACCTTTGGGGGACACCCATACTCAGGATGCATGCACAATTGGAAGAAGACGTAGCACACGTAGGTTTGGCTTAGGCATGCCCTAGGGGTCTTGGAACATACGCCCTACAACAAGGGGAGCACTGCCACATTGCTTTCCACCGATGTATTATTCTCTTTTGGCTGTTACCACAAATTCTGGGGCATAAAACAACAACAAAAAATATCTTCTCTCGCAGTTTGCTTGATAAGCAAGCCATCTGAAATCATGTGTCAGGAGGCCCAGGCTCCCTTCGAAGAATCCATCGACTCTTCTAGCTTCTGGAAGGTGCTGGCAGCCTTGGGTAGTCTTTAACTTGCAGAAACACAACTCCACTCTCTGCTTGCATCTTCACAGGTCAAAGTGTGAATCTGGGTCCAATTTCATTCTTCTACAGATACTAGGCCATTAAATTAGGGTCTCCTCCTCCAAAATGAACTCATCTTAATTTATATCTGCAATGACTGTATTTCCAAATATGATTACATTCATTGCTTCCAGGTGGACATGGATTTTGATGGGACACTATTTTAACCAGTACACTCTTCATATACCTACACCTTTTTTTTCCTCTGTTAAATGTATCTTATAGAGCAATAGAGAAATAAACTGTCCTCTAACAAAAAATTATAACAAATGTTGTCAAGTTATTTAAAGAATGTTTGCTGTGTTCTAGTTATTTGTATTAACCTAATCTTCTGAAAATTTTATTAACTAGGTACTATCTCCATCCTCATTTATATCTATGAGGGTAAAAAATTAAAAAAGAGTTTATGCAGAGCAAATATTGCAGTTAGTCAGAAAGAAAAAACAAAGACAGTTGCTATCTGCTGAAAAGGGAAAAGCTACCCAAGACCTGGAAAAGACAGAGGACATTGGTTGAGCAGTTGATTGACAGATGCTTAAGCCAGTCTCCAAGCCAGCCATGTAGTCCTGGGACCAGCCACGGAGCCCCAAAGGCCAGAGCATTAAGAACAGTACTGTTGAGAGATAACGATGGAGCATCCAGGCATCCATTCACAGAGACAAAATCACTTGTCTTGAACCACTTTGATAGCCTGACAAGAACCAAGCCAGATGTTCCTGTCTGGGTTCTTACAGGGCCACACCAGCAATAGCAACAGATGACAGCACAAGAAACAGCTACACAGGGCCACTTCATGGGAATCTACCTTGTTAGATTCAAAACCTCATGGGGTTATTCCATGGCTGGAGTTTTCAGAATCAGTAATAAAGCAATGCTGGAGTTTTCTTTCTGAAAGGTAAGTGAGGTTTGGAATTCGCTGTAACACCCAATGAATAATAGTCCTTTTCTCTTCCTGGTTCTGTGCCAGTTGAAAACTAAGACAAAAGATGGAACAATTGGGCAAGCAATAATGATAAAGTTGACCTCAGTGAATGTGGCACAAGTCTGTGGGCAAGAACGAATCCCAAAAGAGAAGCTTCAGGGTAGAGACTTGCCCAGTCCATGGCACTAGGTAGTTTGGAATGACGGACATCACCTCAGGCTCCTAGGAATGTAACACAGAGCCCACTCACCTCACAGGCAGTTGCTCCCAGGAGAAAACTCAAAAGGAAGGGACGGGAGAGCCTGAGAGAGTGGAGAGAAAGCAGAAGGGCTGTGCTTGTGGAGCTCTGCAGTAAGACTAGGAAAAGAGGTCCACCCACCAAGGGGGCGCACTAGGGAAGATAGCATAGGGTCTGCACAGCGAATTTGTGACTTGAGCTTATCCTTACAAGGATAAGTCACCTTCCAGGGGCTGCTTTCATATCTGGAATGTTGGTTCCATGCATGGGTCACAATTAGCACACTGCACAACACATCGATGTTTCATTCTTGCTTTGTTTTGTGTTTTGTCGTTTGGTTTGTTTTGTTTGATCCCTGTACTATGCTTTTATGAATGCATCCTAATTGGGGGGTAGCCTAAAATAACAATAACTAGCTTAGATCTTAGCAATAGAGAATCTTTGTCTAATGTGTGTTCCCTTACCCTAGAATAGTAATGGTGAACCTTTTAGGGACAAGTGCTCAAACTATAATCCCAAACCCACTCACTTATCACCAAGTGTCACCACTGCAATCAAATCTGAATCTGAGGTTTTGATTTAGAAGGCACAATTCATACTTTAACATCTTTTGTCTTGAGAGAAAAACAGAGAACACACATGCCATAGGTTTGCCACCACTGTCCTAGAACTCACACGAGGTCCCGGTTCCACCACCACTAATTATGTCACTGAGAATGTCACTCCCCATTTCAGGACGCTACTTCTTCAGTTTAAAGTAGAAAAGTAGAGGAGAAATTGACACCTACCTTATAAAAGATTCTGAGAAATAAATGTGTGTTGATATTTATAAAATATTTGGAACCCTGCTGGGTGTAAAATGACCTATAGGATGTTCGTGATTATGATCGTCATCTTTATCATCATTATTGGCACTGTCCAGCTTTGAAAACTTTGTTTGTAATACAAGTCCTATTGTTAGGTAAAAAGTTAGATCCTAGCAAGCCTGGAGATAGTTGGCGGGGTGTTACTTGAAAACCAAAAAAGAAGTGTTTTCTGTCCTTTGATTTTTAACAATTAAGTATAGACAAAAGCCACATGAACTTGTGGTTTCAAACTTTAGCTCAAGAGGCAGTGGCCTCTTCTGAGCATCCTTATATGATCCAGGGTCCATACAACGTCCAGAGTAGGAGTAAGGAGTTAGAAAATACTCAAGACCTCCAAGCAAACTAAATGGAAAACATCCATGTGAGGAGTAAGCAAGGAGGTAGTAGGTCAACACAGTCCTTTTTCCTCATCAAATAACAATGACTTTGGAGGATTTTCTTGAAAACCCCGGTCAGTCATGTAAATGTAGCCTGAATCTCACTCAGTACAATGGCCATCTTTGTGTCTGCCCATCTTCAAGCTGGAAAGTACATTTTCCCTCTTTCTCTGGAAATCTATCATTTGGGTATAAACTCTACCTATATACAATGTTTGAAATCTTTCATCGGAAACACAAGAATTGAAGTGTGACAAAGGTTCTTTGCAGTATTAGGACCTGGACTCTTAGTGATGTTATAAAAAAAAAAAGAAATCCATATTTCCCTTATAACTCAAATAGTCACTAAGTAAAGAGCTCAAGGTTAGCATCAGAGAGTGGACAATTGGGGTTCTGCAAGAATAGGAGGAAGGAAGGGAAGGTCAATGTTAGGCCATGGAATTTAGTTTGGATCGCATGGAAAGTCAAAGACTATAAAATATCAGGATTAGTAGACTGTCCATCCCGTTGGAGCTGACTCGTTGCTGAAGTGGGTTCTAGGGCACAAACTGAAAGCTGTAGAACAGGACTCATGATATTGAGGTAATGTTCTGATGAGGGCAGTTGTTATAAAGTGAATTCTTGGCTTTGCTCATGGGAACAATTGACTCAGCTGAGGGGCAAGGTCTGGGTGGGAGAGCGTGGTGTTAGAGATCTGCCTGTGGGAAGCATCGTCTGTATGGATATCAGACCAGGGGGGTGTGAGATATTAAAGAAAATGATAATGAGCCTGTGGGTAAAAGCTCTTAGAATGAGGAGGAACTATGGAAGAGTGAGTAGGTGATGACCACTAGGGACTTCTGCTCTGTGGCATAGCCTGGTGACATGAAAATACAAAGCAGGAAGAAGTTGATGGGATTTACAAAGAAGAGAAGAAGGGCCTGCTTAGGGAAGCACAGGGACCAGAGTTGTATCCCCAGCACCACATGCCCTGCCAACTATGCACCAAATGCATCAGAGAGAGAGAGAGACAGACAGAGACAGAGCGAGGAACGATGCAAACTTCGATGAAACACAAGAAGGCCATTTAAAGTATCTCATGTCCAGGGCTAGAAATGGAGAAGGAAAGGAAACAACCATGTAGAGCAGGCCAAAAGGGAACCAGGTGGCCAAGAGAGGCAGGCCAGTCACAGAAAGAAAGTGAATTTCAAGGAAAAGTATTTAAAATGGAGTTTATTGGTGACTGACAGTGAGTCCAGAGGACATACTGAAGGGATTCGGAAGTCAGAGACAGATAGGAGAGGCAGCCAGGGAAAAGAATATTCATAGGCATTCAGAAATGAAAGCCTAGGTCACCTGGAAATTTTTGGAGCTTCTATTTAATACAGGAATAAAGAACATCAAGGGTGGGGCTTTTCTCTGGGGTGAAGGTCGGGGGTGGATGTTCAAGACCTTCTAGCAGTTCGTGAGTGGGTCCTCCCTTCATTCCTGCCGGTGGCTACCAGGACTCGGAGGAGTCAGTGGTCACCCCCATAGGGATAGAGCTTCCGGCTCCTTCTGGGTCCCCTGGAAAAGAGGCTTATGTCTGCCTGAAGGTCAAAAGACAGAGCCAGGGTTTCCCAGGAAAGAGAAGGCACCAGAACAAAGAGGAAGTGCTGCCTCTGCCCCCACGCTTACTGGGCCCGTGTGGGCAACTGCAGGAGCTAACGGAACCATGAGGGAGCTCAGGAATCGGACTCACATGTGCTCAGGGAGGAGGACACTGAGGCTCAGGGTGTAGAGCAAGCCCATGGTGAGTAGGAAACTGTGTAACAGTCCTTAGCTCACTTCCTGGAACTACTATCCAAAAGGAAAATATTGGGCCACTTAAAGGAGTACTGGCTTTGTATTTGGAAAAAGTGTGCATGGGAAGCAAAAAGTGGCTTTAAAACATCACAACCTGCCTAAAATTTCTGCTGGCAGCATTGTTATTGGTAGCTGCTTCACTAGCGGCACTAAAAAACTCACATACAAAATAATAGGGCTTTTTTCCATTTGTTTTTAATGGCCAGTTACTGCCTCTCAAGTAAAATATCCTAACATAATCAATTTAGAATTTACCATCACAATATTCAGACAATATCTTTTGGAAAACTACAAAACTACAAGTGAATGATGTGCTTAAAGGCTCTAAAATGATATTAAAATTTCCCTACATTTTTTTAGAGTTTTTTTTTTTTTCCAGACCAGGATTTGAACTCATGACCTTGCACTTGTTAGGCAGACACTTGTGCCACAGAGCTATCTCCCCAGCCCCAATTTCCCTAGATTTTAATAAAAAGTATGAAACTAACAACAGAAAACCAATATTTATCTTGAACATACTTTGTTTCACTGATATTTGTAAAATTTCAGAAATTTTGATATAGATTTTTCTGGAAAGCTCTAAGCCAAATGCTATTAATTCTCAGGAATTGCCTTAGCTATTTTGTTGTTGTTGTTATTGTTATTGCTGTTGTTTTGCGTTTTAGGGAAGGGTCTACAGGGTGTTCAGGGTCTCACTACTAGATCAGACTCATAGTGATCCACCTATTTATAGCCTCCTAAGAGCTGGGATTGTAGACTCATGCTACCACACCCAGTCTTAGCTGCCATCTCAGTATGCCCTGGGGGTGGGGCTAGCACAGCAGGCCCGGGTCCTTGGCTATTTTGACAACTATAACTGCCTGATAAATACAGGCTTTTGGAATTCTAAGTTCATCTTTAGAGGCCCAGAGCAATTCTCAGCATAAATGAAAGCAACATTTGCAACAATCTTCAGAAAACATAAATTGATGTTATATAGGGTGTCTTTTTGAGTATCTTATAATTTATATGGATATTTGCACAATTTATTTCCAGGTTGTTATCAAAAATCCATCTGTTCTTAAGTGAGTGGGGAGCTGCTGAGATAGCTGGGAGATCCAAAGCGCTTGCCTAGTCAAGCTTAGGCAAGCACAGAGACTGTAGTTCAATCCCCGGCACCATGTGCTGTGCCAGCCCTGGCCCCCACCCCAGGGCAGGCTAAGTTGCCCACAAAAAGAAAAAAGAAAAGAAAAGAAAAGAAATATTTAAAAAAAAGAAAAGAAAGAAAGGAAGGAAGGAAGAAAGAAAGAAAGAAAGAAAGAAAGAAAGAAAGAAAGAAAGAAAGAAAGAAAGAAAGAAAAGAAGTGGGATCACATAAGTTTTGCCATAACTCATTCTGGTCCATTGATTTGGAAACCACATTCAAGCTAATCCTCTTACCAAGAATTAGCCCCCGGGCAGCAGCTCGGGCCATTAACTATCATTTCCACTGACAGCTAAGGTCGTGGTTTTGCACGCAGCACTTCTTTTTCCCTGTGTGGAGTATAAAACAAAAGATGCTAGTAGCGTGAGTAATCAACCGAGCCTGTGGTTACTACCACAGCGAAAAGTACTCTGCCTCAGGAGGAAGGTGCCATTGGCCATTCCCAAGATATTATGCATGAGCAGAAAAAAGTGAATACTCATGTGCCTTTGACACTTGGTCTAGGAAATAAAACTTAATTCTTCACTTGTGGTCAAAGGCAAGTCACTGTGGTGACACACGCCGTTGCTGCATTAGAAATGAACTAAGCAGGAAACAGCCCTCAAGGATGTATCACCAGGGAATTTTCTACTTATGACACCCACTTTGCTCTAACAAATACGAATAATGAGCATAGCTGTGGCCCACATCCTTGTGATATTGTCTTCTAACGTCCTCCAAATGACATATGTCATATTAATGTCTTCCTTCTTAAACATGTTCCTTAAAAAAAAAAAATCCAGTGTTCATTTTTATTTTCCTCATCATTGATGGTACCGGGGGTCTTCTATTCTCCTACTGAGTTGAGAAAGAGAATTTAAAGACTAGCCTCGGCTTTTGCCACCAAGCTTTGCTCTAGACCCAAGAAACATAATTTCGGATCAGATTCAGTTCAGGACCCCGCAAAGTATGTGGCTGCAAAGTGACTGGGCAGCTCACACGCTAGCCGCCCAAAGCTAGACACCTCCATCTCCACTTCGTTCGCCTTGGAGACTCCTGTCATCAGGATGGAGAGTCGGTGAGCACAGCACAGCTGGGTGTGGCTGGTCAGATCCCTCGCCATACGCTTTGCCAAGCATTTGTTAACATCCCCACCTGCCACCTCTTCACTCCATGATACAAAATGACGGCCTTTTCTGCAAAACTCCTGGTTCGTCGCTCCCCTGATGACAATGGTTCTATCTGGCAGACAGTACCTGAAGTCACTCATCAGCAAAGGGAAAGAGCCAGGCTCGCTCACCTTCTGAGCTGATGCCATTGGGGGTTCACAGCACACTGTGAAGAATTCTGGCCTGAAACTCGAGACTGAATCTGCTCCAGCCTCCACAGGTGATTGCCAGCTCACAGGGAATTGCTGGGCTGAGGGGGAGAGGGGCCGTCCCTGTGAAGATAGAAGATAGCTGCACCACAATCCGGAAAGTAGAAAACTCTCCAGGAAAAGTGATCTGGTTTACTCCATAACTACAACATGGAGGGGAAGTAACTGTTACAGAATGAAGAAATATATCTATTCATTTACTTTGAATTTCATTTTAAGCAACTTAAGTATGAACAGACATCTATAAGATGTTCAGTTTGATGGTACTAAATAGGTATTTTATGTGCACTAATGGCGTTCCAGTAGCATTTTTAATAGTCAGTATCTTTAGGCATACTTATGTGTATCTAAGTACTATAGACATAACTATATCAAGGATTTTCTTTAAAATAATCTGAAGGACTGGGGAAAGAGCTTAATATTTCAGCACTTGTCTAGCACATGCAAGGTCTTGGGTTCAATTCCCAGCAAGAGAAACAAAAATATATTTCAAAGGGACCTCTGCTCTGACGGACAAGGGAAGCAAGAGACAGAAAGCAACACAGCACACACGGTAACTTTATGGTGGCACATGCCTCTAATTCCAGAAGTTAAGAGGCTGAGGCAGGAAAAACACATCAGTTCAGACATCGGGTATTATAGTCAGTTCAAAGCCAGCCTGAACTACATAGCAAAACTATCTCTAAATAAGTAAGCAAGCAAGTTAATTTATTTGTTAACCAATTAATTGATCTGAAGTAGAGTAATGAGAACTACTGATAAACCAAGATGGCCAGTTGCTAAGAACTTTTGAATTGCTAGGACGTTACCGTTTTGGATATTCTTCCCTTGTATCTTTGTTATTGTTTGTTTCCTTCTCTGTTTTTTGGTAAGATTCCAAATTCCATAATGAAGGCTTGAAGTATTAATAAAAATGTCACATGACAGAGTCAAATTCAAAGTATCCACCCTGCTCCACTACCCTACCTGACAAATTGCTTCTTCATCCTGTCTTGCCCGATTCTCACTGCCGCTGTCTTGCGGCCACCACCCTGACTTCGGCCGGTAAGGTCCTTCCTGATCCAAGGCCCCTGGAACTTTCCCTCTCTACCAGCTTGCGATGCTTCCTCTTCAGCAACTCACAGAGCTGCCTCTACTCCAGCCAACCTGAAGCCTTAGCTCAAATACCTGGCTCAGTACCCCTTCAAAATCTGTCCTGAGCACCCCACCTAAAAGAGGCCCTACCGACCCACCCACCCCAATCAGCTCCCTTTCATCTCACCTTCCTAAAATTGCCTTCTATGCTATTGCTGTTCTTGTTATTTACTTATCAGGTTATGAACACCTGTTGTGGTTTGTGTTTAGGTGTCCCCCGCAAAGCCTCATGCAGTCACTGGCCCAGGAGTCTAGAGTTTGTGATTAGTGCATGTTCCAATGCTGGGATTATGAGTGTGAGCACCACGTCTGCCCTGGAGTGGAGAGCCTGAATACAATACGAAAAAGGGAAGAGGTTTGAGAGCCGCCGCAGCTGCTGCTCCTCCCTTTCTCCCAACATGAATGGCTTCCCTCTGCCATGTGCCTCTGCCTGGGAGCCAGCCAACTAAGGACTGAAACTGCCACTAACTGTCAACTAAATAAATTTTTCCTTTTTAATTTTGGGTGTCAGGTATTTCACCCCAGGATTGAGAGAAAAATAATAGAGCCAACACCTTAAGGATAGGGTTATTGCCTATTTTAATAGTTGTTTCCCAGTATTAGTGAAGGACCTAGCATGCAACAAGCACTCAATAAATGGGTATTGAATAAATACGTAGTTTCTTGACAATTAATGAACAACCACAAAGGGAATCAGTACCCAATAGCTTAGCAGTAGCTAATCAACTGCGTATTATGATGCCAGGGATATAGCTCAGCAGCACAGCACCCACCTGGCAAGCCCAAGGTCCTCAATTTGATTTCCATTACAAAAAAGAAAGAAAGAAAGAAAGAAAGAAAGAAAGAAAGAAAGAAAGAAAGAAAGAAAGAAAGAAAGAAAGAAAGAAAGAAATTGAGTAATCCTTCCAAGTCAAACCTAAACAGTCAGAAGTGTATTGTGAAGATTCCCTGGATAGATGATTCAAAAGAATGACTCAGACTCTTCAAAAATGTTCCTTTCAGTTGGCCCTTTCAGTTGGGTAACTATTCTCTAATGGATGGAAACCTCTGAAACCATGAGCCAAGAGAAATCCTTTGATCACAGCAACAGAACACTGACTAACATACCAGTTTTATAATAGCTCATTTGCACCCAGAGGAGGTGATATTCTTTCCTTTAATTACTGACAAAAATATATGAGCTTCTTTCAATATGACTGGGCCACCTCCCAGTGAATTCCCATGGCTATTTCCATAGGCTCTCTGTTGCCCCCACTATTCAATGTGACAGGACACTGACCATACTCGGCACCCCCTTTCCCCACTTCTTTATGTTTCTTAAACTTGCAACATATCTCTGGCCATCCAACTATTGTGCATTAGTGTTGGTCAGTGTTTTGCCTGTTTCCTAGCAAATGAATATAAAAACCATGAAGTCAGAAATGCTTTGTTCCCTGTGCCTGGCCCAATAACTATTTGTTGAAATGTGGGCATAATGAGTAGTGAATAGCAATTGAGGAAAGAGACGATAGCCTTCATACTAGGCCAGTGAATTAGCTGTCAGTAGGGCCACAGGGCCATGCCCAGCTCAGGGCAGGGATCCTCTGAGTGAAAGAGATTTTTCCACAAGTTCATATGCTGAAGAGAGAAATCAAGGGAGAGGTTGAAGTGTGGACTGTGTGTTCTTTTCCTAATAGATGCTCTTGGAGAGTAAGTTGATTCTGTCTCTTCTTATACAAAGCAAAGCCGGGCATGGTGGTGCACCCCTGAGATCCCAGCACTCAGGAGCATCACTGTAAGTTTAAGGCCAGCCTGGGCTACACGGTGAAAGAAAAAGAAGGAAGGAAGGAAGGGAGAGAGGGACGAA